>SNQJ01S0254243.1:0-12640 GCA_010110895.2 Picea sitchensis
TGGAAGTTGGAGTTGTTTACTAATCTTGAAATCAGTCTTAAACAAGATAGTTTGGTATTTTTGCTATAACTTTTTGTTAGTGAAGGTTCAGACTATGAAATTTTCAAAAGTCTAAGAAGTCATATCATAGTACTACAGGTCAACATTTTAGACTCATAAGGGTTCAAAGTTCATATATATATCGGGACAAAGTTCAGTCATCCAAATATACTCCAAACTAGGGTTTGAAAGGTATGTAACTTACAATTGGCATAACTTTTAATTAGAAGATCTATTCTTGGTGATTCAAAATTTGTGAAAAGGAGGAAAAAGATATGATTTATTATTTTCCCATATGTCAAAAAATGTTCCTCTAAAATTTATTTCACCAAATAAATCTCCATAAAATTCAACCATGACTCATGAAGAAAAAGATGAAAATTTTCACCAAATTGAAAAGGTGGATAAGACGATGAATGAAAATCAGGAACATATGAAAAGGAAGATGAATGAAAAGAGTGTACATATGGAAAATAATATAGATGAAAATAGGTATGAAATGGAAAGAAGGATGAATGAAAATCGGGAACACATGGAAAATACGATGGAAGAATTGAAAAAGTCTATATGTGACGTGTTATTACATTGATCTACACCAAGTGCCAAGATTACACAAGGTACATGTTGACTCATGATTTGTCACCTACTACAAGAGCTCGCAAAGAATTGTGAAGTGTATAACTTATTTAAAAATATATATAACTATAATAGGTGGGGTCCCCTAGGAGAAAGCATTGAAATGATAAAGTCCTTGTATGACATTCTCTCTCTCAGCATAATGGCCTAGTATTGGTTTACATTGTAGGAATCACTTCAATATTGGTATCAAAAGTCAAGTATTATATAATAACTTCAACTCAATGGTTCCTGAATGGTTATACCTTCATCATGTGGTATTAAAAAGAGATATATGTTTCGACCATGTTTTTAATACTCATACAAAATACTTGTTTGTATAAGTATATGCATCTTATATTGTGCTAGGTTGCAATTTCAAAAAACATAGATGTTATAAGTGATATTTGATAAACTACATGAGAAAATGAGTATATGGTTATTGTATCAATAGTTCATATGAAGTATGCAAGGTATATAGTTTATGGAAGAATTAATAAGAAAGTGGTTGATATATGGAAAAGTATATGGTATATGGGGTTTTCAAACTTAGCATATGTCATTGGTCGATTTGGCTTTGAATTGTTTATTTCTCCTCGATGAATTAAAACGTATATGGATAGACTCCTTGAGGCAAATAATTAATATGCTAGTAATTAAGTTTTGGTTGATGTTTATGGTGGTTATTAATCAACACGTATCATATATTTTTTGGGTAATGTACATTATAAGGTTTCAATTGATGATGACATGTCATGTTTTTTATATCGAGTTTGATATGGTAGTGGCGGTGTATGGGATTTGAGATGGCCCCTATGTTATCCATGCATTCAATTTGAAATGACATGGGAATTAATGCCACCATACCCACACTTTACCACTTTGGATGTCTCTAGGGTTCTCGTCATTTGATGTTTTGGTTTGGACCATGGAGAGAACATTTCTTTGGCTCCATAAGACACCATGTTCATTGTGGAACCGTGAAATTGGTGCAACCACTTGGACACGAGTTGATATAAGACTTGGATATTTCCTAAAAGGTATGTACACATACAAAGTTAAATATGACAATGAAGTGTATTTGTTATTAAATGGTTTAGTTCATCTCTGTAAATGGTTTCGTGTGTGTAGTTTCTCCTCCCTTATTCTCCACTCATATACAAATATTTTTTTATGGTCAAAGAAGTTATTCTGGTTGAACATTTTTTTTGAAAAATGTTATAGAAGAGAGGTTGAAGATGTTTTTTTTTTTTTGCATGATTGTTGTCTCTCATTCATTTTATCACTTTCCATAATTTTTTGTTCTGACCCAAATGGAAAATGAGCTCTGCATAAACTCAGAGTGATGACCAAAATTATATGGATGAATGCAACCTGGGTTTTATTTGGAATCACTTGGAGAGCATGAATAATATGGATCTGGTCATACAATTTCCAAATCTCACATCTCAGCTCTTTCTATTTAGTCATTTTTCAAACTAAATAGTTCACCTCTATTTAAAAGAGTTAAAAATTGAATTTGAAAGTAATGGCATCCTCTCTTGTTTGGTGGATTCATTTTATGGAAATCATGAATTAAATCTCACCCACATTTTCTGGCATTAGTTGGATTAATTTAAAGCTCGGGTTTTCTAATCTTAGACTGTTTCTTACCCTTATTTCCATCTCGTACATGTTTCATTGTTGGAATGGTTTATATAAATGATACTTACTTGGGTTATTCTAGACCTATCCACATCCTCTTCTCCACGTGGAATCTCGATGATTCATTCCATTCTGTCAAAGGTTGACTATGCATTTAAAAAAAAATGTGATATTTGACATTTCAGGTGCTAGAAAGTGTTATAAGTGAAATAAGTTATAATTGCAATTTTTGGTTAAGTGATATATCGTTTCAAAAGAAATGTGAGGGATGATGTGTTTAAATGATATTGGCTTAGTTATTCTATGGTTGTAGATTGCAATGATTTTACCAATGGTGTTGAGTATGTTATAAAGAATATCAAATGCCAGTTGTTATAAGTTCTTGGTTGACATTTTTTGGGTTATTATTGGGTAATGGACATACATTAGAAGTAATGGATGAAGTTTGAAGTCCTAAATGATTTCACATGAATTGTTCCTCCATTATTTACCATTTTCCATGAATATATTCCCCCTATTATTTAATACAAGGTCATGATAAAGTAAAGAAGTTGATATAAATGTATTAAATGACAAAGAAGCTACCCCAGTCATTCATTTTTTTCATTTTTCATTTTCATTTTTTTTTCATCAATCCCTATTCATGATTAATAATATATGTGTGTGTGTGTGTGTGTGTGGAAGAGGTATATATAATATTAAAGATTCAGATTCGATAAAAGAAAAATTTAAGGAAAAATTGTTGGTGTTGAATGTATTTTGGTTTTCTTCCCTTCTTATGCATTATCCCCTCTTCATTTATTCCCTGCATACTTGATCTGTGATGTTGCATACAAAGCCTTACTAAGTGATATTTAACAAATATTTCTATAAATGTTTATTCACTCTATGTTGTATTATACTTGAAGAATTTATTATTGACTAATTGAAATGTCAAATGGAAATAGAAGAGATTTTTTAGCAGAGGGAGTAACAGAGGGGTGAACAAAAGAAACAAAGGGACAAGAGGTAGAATGCCAAATGTATTTTGGAAGCAAGGGAGGAACAAGAGGATGATATTTTCTATCCATTTTGATGTTGATTTAGATGAATTTAATCAACTAGTGAAAATTAGTTAATTTTCTATCTTGCCTTACCTCAACCCCCAACTCCTCCTAGTGCACCTTTACAGCCATGTCCTAGTATCATGGAATTTTTTGAACGTCATGTTTAACCAATGATTAATGATGGTTGTGATAATAACCCAATAAATCAAACTTATGATATCACACAATGGCCTGTCAACCCCCCTCCACCTCCTCATACAACACCATTTGTTACACCGGGTACTTTCATAGCCCATTCTCCTCCCAAGGACCAAAGAATTCCCCCTGATGAATTTCATATGGACAAAGGAAATAAAATTCACCTACCCTAACATCGAGGCACCTGAGTCATCCTCTAAACACTCAAAACAATAATCATCAAAAGAAGAAAGTGATAAAAGAGAAGATTCATTTAGTGATTTTTGATGTTTGAATCGATTAAGATTGAAACAATAAACTCAAGAGGATTATAGATCCCCCTACATTTTTATAAAGGTGATACTCCTCTGTATATTCTTCAAAGATTTATCTTTAAATATCTTTAGAAAATGATTTAAAATAAAAATAAAAATTCTAGATAGCAAACTCCAAATCTTTATGAATAAAATAAATTTAAAATGTTGTTGACTAAAAATAAAATACCTACATCAAGTAATTCCTGAGAAAGGGAACACATATATTCACTCATAAAATATAATATCTTTAGTAATATTATAAAGAAATAATATTTACAAAAATCGTAATACAAATCTTGCATCCATCACAGAATTCAAATATTTTCGATCACATTCAAAGAAGGGAAGATAAAGGCCCACATATCAGATAAATTTAAAAAAGTATTTTCATTGAAAACCGAATAGAATACAAGAGGAAAAATTAAATATCCAATGCTCAAAACTTAGAGTTCAAAAGATATTATTAAAGTTCATACTCGAAGTATTTCTCTGGGATGTTTTCAAAAAATCATAGTCTTTGATAGTATTAAAAATTAAAGTGTATTCGTCCAAATATGGACTCGAATCATGCTTCTGTGGACCATAAAATAAAGATAAGAGATAGGAATAGGGTAGGACCTGAAAGGAAGACAAAAGAGAAAGATTAAAAAATCAGTTATGTTTTTCTTGGGATAGATAAAACAAATCTGGATGACTTCTGAAAAGGAAGAGAAGAAAAATTGGGAAGAATGTGATCTATATTACTCACTATGATGGAATCTCTTGATCATTTTGTGGCTGATGTTTCTCTTATATTCTCCTTGGTGTCAGTTTCATGACTGGTACTAACCACTTCCATTTGATCCTCTTTAGTAATTTTGATTAAATCCAACTTTAACCAATTCTTAATGTATTCATGCATAGGAGCAATGATTATCTCTTGTCTAACTCTTATGTCAAATAATGTATTTTCAAATTCTCTAAGATCAATTGAAAGTTGTTGTAATGTAACTTTAATGTCTTTATGTTTGTTTACATATTCTACAAGCCAACTTTCAATTTCCTACTCCATATACTCGGTCATGTTGTTGAACTTCTTCATTGATATGCCCTTTAATATTTCCACATGCTCTTCAAATTGTTGCTTTTTCATGAGAACAAAGTTTGAAATCAATTTAGGATCTTTTACTTCACGAGTAGTTCCTACAAGGTCTAACTCGACCAACTTCAAATAATTTTCACCCTTTTTAACACTTAGAACATCAAGATCATCTAATAGCTCCTTTAAGGTTTTAATTATATTTATCTAACATGATTTTAATTGTTTGACAGGTGTCGGGGATGGAAAATCTTTTTCTTTTCTCTTGAGCTCGATCACACTAGAAATTTTCAGAACAAATGTAATTACAACATATTTATAAAAACCTTCATCATTTTTTAGGTCAAACTATAGGTATTCTCTGAAATTTTGAATCTTGGAACCCAAAGAGATAAAACAACTTGCTAAATCCCATGTCTCTAAAATGAGAGCCATTCTCTTCTTTATGTTTTCTCCAATATAACACCTAACTACAACAAGTATATTCGATGTTCCTTTCAACATTAAACTTGATTATCAGTTTTTATCAAAGCTTTTCCAAGTTTGGACTGATGAAATTGGAGTAGCAAATATAGGGGGTGGCATTAGGGTATAATCTAATTCCTTAACCCTTTCTTTAAGAATGGTATTTGTGGCTTTCATATCATCAACCGAAATTTATAAAGAATCTCTCATAGCTCTATGAGTTCTAGAAATTCTTGAAGGGGGTACACCACTGAGATATAACTCCAAACTAGATTTTTCCTGGATTCTTTTATTTTTTTAATTAAATATTTAAAAAATAATTTTTTTGGAACTTTTATCAAATAAGACATTCTCAATGGTGAAGGATTATTCCTCTAAAAATACTTCCTGTTGAATTGAAATTTCCACTACAACTTCCTTACTTTCTTGAAATCCTTGTTCATCATGATGAAATTGTGTATTCTAGATGTCCACATTTAGGTCCATATCTTCAAGGATAATCTTGTTCTTGGGTACGTGTTTTTCTACCTCTTGTTGGGAATTTTGTCTTTTTCTTTTAACTTGGAGTTTATGAGATCGCTCCAATCTTCCCTTTGGAGGGTTTTTGTCGCCTCCATCATCAAAATTATTAATTAAAGAATTATTTTGTCTCGATGTTACTCACTGAAATATTTTCTTGGGTGGGATTTTTTTCTATGAAACATTGGGAGAATGAGTACTTATTTCATTCACCACTCTTCATCTCTTCTTATTCTATTCTATTGTACTAACAATAGTCTCAATGCCATCTATTTTTCTTTCGACTATTTGTGTTGGCGGGTCCTGACTATCACCCTCCTCTTCTTCAAATAAAAATATATTAGTTAGTGAAATGATAAATCCGAAACATGTCATGTGGTAAATACAAAGATGGTTTGGGTCAAAACCATTTATTTCTTCTACACATTTTAAATTGTATTGGTCCAAATGTACTACAAATTCATCAATTTAAGAAATACTTCTTAATAAAATTTCTCCAATTTTCCATGGCAGTGGAATGACTTGTCTCTTCCTTTTCTCATAGAAGAAATGTACCCATAACTTGTACTTTTTGGAAATTTCTACAGAAAACATTATATCTAGAACATAATAAGGGAGATAAAGACACTTCTCATGAAAACAATAGATTCTCGCCACACTATAATGTTCCATTTTTTCAAAATTCCCCTTTTTTTTATCTAGGAAGGTTGATGCTTCCAAGGACAATCTAGTTGTATTCACTCTGAAGATAAGTTTCTTGAAACAAGATACAAATGAATTGTAAACTTCATAAAAATGGTAAGTGCCATTTTTTTTCCATAAGCCCTGATACCACATTGTTATTGGATCAATCTTAGAGTTTAATCATTTTCCAATACTCAAACCCTTAAAGACATGAAAATAAGTGATAGAAAATATCAAATAGGAAGACATATAAAATATCTGATTTTTCTTCAAGTTCGATAATTGTGAAGAGATTTGCCTAGAAATAATATTTTCCCAATAAAAGATTGTTTTTTCATGAACTGTGAAATATAAAATGTAAAGAGCCAACATAGGAATGGTTGTTGTGGATTGTTTACCTGTAACTCTAGAGAAAAGGCATGCTTTCTCTCTATAGGTATTTTTAAGTAAACTAACCTAAATTTTGTATATATCCTCCGACATTGTTACAAGATATTCAAGATATTCTTCCAGGAGTTCTAATCTGTTATCACTTTCCTTCAAAAATCTCCTTGATTTGTCTCCCCTGAATGTTATTGTTGGATATGGAAGTTTCAACATTCTTTTGAAAACTGACAGTGATAAAGAAACAATAAATTTTGATTGGAGTTGAATCATTCTCTGATGTTGTTCAAACTTATCAGCACACCAGGAAACTATTTCTCTAGAATCAAATACTTCAGATACACATCTAGCTAAGGAAATCCTTGATATCCAGACTCTCTTTTCATTTATTTCTGGCAAAGGCAATGATGAATAATACCAATACAATCTCGACCACTGAAAGCTCTGGTCCTATCATCCAAATAAATTGAGAGTATCTCCACAAAACTATTCTCTTCTTCTCATAGTCATTTTGATGAAGTTAGTGGGCTCTCATATAGTTCTTTATGATGTTAATTTCAAAGTAAATTATTTTTCATTAATATAACTCAAATCCATTTTTTCAATGAAGGGATTAATGTGAATTAAATGGAGGATTACCTTGAGAAGTCTTCCATTAATATTGACCTTTTCAATATTTAATTAGTCATTATCTTCCGTAAAATCAACATTAAATATATCTTGGGGAAAGTGATTCTTGTATTAGAGCGGAGGATAGGACTTGGAGATCAAGATATAGAATAACCCACAAACCTTCCATTCCGCAAAGAGATTAAGAAAAATACTAATTATTGGTGCAATTTTCATACGATGGAGAATACAAGTGTTTTTTGATTAAGGTAGAACTTGATGGAAATGGGTCATGAACCTGCCATAAATTGAGAATTTTTCTATGTAAAAGAAAAGATAGAAGGGAAAAGGTATAAACCTATATACAAGTCAACAATTGGCTGCAACTATGGGACAGTAACCCCTTGTGGGTCACCAAGAATCCAAAATATCAATTATTGGGCATGGAGTTAGTATAGGAAAAGAAAATAGCAGTAGGAACTTGGAAGTATTTACAAGGAAAAGATAAACTATGTAAAAATGAGAGTAAGATTAATCAAGAGAAAAAAGGTTTGAGATGTTGTCCATTGACTGGAAACATCTAAATTGTATCCTTCATTTCCCTGATCAAATAAAAATTATAACTCAATAGTTTTTCAATAGTATAAGGTCCAATCCATAATGCCTCAAATTTTGTATGCAGAGAAGGATTTTCCTTGTCTTTGTTCCATAATAATACCAATTGTCCCTTTTGAAAATATTTTATTGTTACTCCCTAATCAAAATATGTCTTGATGGTTTATTGTCTCTGATTCATTTTCTTCAATGCTTCATCTCGTTGCTCTTCCAATTTCATCAACTAATTATATATTCTATGTAAAGGAGAAACTTCTTCTACATCTTCAATATTCACAACATATGTCAAATCATTTAGTTCTAGATTAACAGGCATGCTTTCCTCTTTCCCATACACCCATGTATATGGAGATATTCCGGTGCTATCCTTTTGTGTCAATCTACTTTCCCATAATGCGTCTATCAATTTCAAATTCCAATTTATTTGATTGAGATCAATTGTTTTCTTGAGGATTTCGATCAAAGTCTTATTTGTAGGTTCATCCAAACCATTTCCTTGAGAATAATAGTTTGAAGATTATCCCATTGCAAACCTAATAAATATTTATCCATTATCTCTGATAAATTTCTATGTGTTGGAAAGTTGGTTTTCATTGATGTGAACGATTGGATATTGATTTCAACCTTTGGAGAAGTTCGAAAGACCTAGATATGTGATCGAGCCAACCCTTGGAGAAGTTTGGAAGCCCCAAAAATGTGGATGATATTGTTGGACAGTTGATTGTCATTTGTATGGTTGAGATTGTTGGTAATTTGATTGATGTCATCCATAGAAGAATTTTAAGAGACATGTGTAATTGATGAAGCCTACAAGAAGCCCTAAAGGTGTGGTTGTGGAACCTGAAGTTGTTTGAGGAATTTGAACATGAAGGAAAGCGTAAATGCAGGTAACATACTCATGGATGGATAGTTCTCTTCATATTATTTCCAACGGTAGGTGTTACGCCACGTGGTTCCTCACAGTTGAGGAGTTATGGCCTCATGAAGTTGGAAGCCACAAAGAATGGTTAAGAAGCCCTAAACAATTACAAAGTCATTAGTTAAGGGAAAAGTGGTTCTAACAAGAAAGTATGGGCTGACCCTAAAATTAAGAAAAAGGGTAAAACAATTATGACCCTAAAATCAAGTAAAAGGGTAAAACAATTATGACCCTAACGTTAGGAAAAAGGGTAAAATAGTTCTGACCCTAAAATTAGGAAAAATGGTAAAGCAGTTATTTCCCTAAAATTAGGAAAAAGGGTAAATTAGTTAAAGGGTAAAACAATTGTAACAAGAAATTAATTAAGGGTAAAGTGATTACAACAAGAAAGTAATTAAGGGTAAAGTGGTTGAAAAGAAGTTACATGGAAGAGTATAGATACACATCAAGAGTCTATCATTCATACACACAAGTTCATTGAATATCTATCTAGTAAACACTTGATCTCTTGGTGAATATGAGGTAGAAAGGATGAGGTAAAGTAAAGGGGATGCTTATTCCAAGTTGTAGCAGGGTATGATGATGCAATAAGGTTTCTATATGATTAAAGGTATGTTTATATTTATGTTTTGAAGGTTATATATTGGTGATGGTATGGTACATGTTGAGGTATATTTTGGTGATGTTATGGTACATGGTTTACGGGATAGTTTTTGGTATATGGTTAAGGCATATCATGAGTGATATGACACATGTTTGGTACATGAGTAGAGGTAGTTTGTGGTGATGTTGGGGATATGGTTTTATATATGCTCTTGTTTATCATGGCATGAGTTTCATGCAGTTGTGAGTGGATCTGGTTTATGATGAAACCATGGTAGTGACAATGACAGTGACAATGAAAGGTTGATGGTTTAGTATCAGTGGCAATGACATGTTGATAATGGCATTGATTCTGGTAGTGACAGGTTGGTATACATTTATATTTCATGGAAATGGGACGGGGCAAGGAAAGGGGGTTGTAGCCTCTTTTTGGTGGTGTCGGAGAACTCAAGGAGTTGGATCTTCCTTCAGGTTGGATCCTGTAAACTGGGGGGTTGGAGCCTCCTTCCAATTGTAGCTGGTAAATCAGGGAGTTGTAGTTTCCTTTAGGTCAGAGATTATAAATAGGGGTTTGTAGCCTCCTTCTAATTGTATATGGAGAATTAGGAATTTTGTGCTTCCAATGAATGTATTCTTGACAATATATAAGAAAGATTGTCGTGGTTTTCTCCCATTTGGTTTTTCACGTAAATTTTGGTGTACTATGTATTTGATGAGATGTTGTTGATGTGATGATACTCAATATTATATGGTAATTATATATTGAATGAAATCATAGATGATACATTGATGACATATTGTTGATAAAGTTGAAGTTTATATATTGTGGTCAAAAGAGGTAAAAGTGCTCATACTGATTCACCCCCCCTCTTAGTATTCCAACAATTGGTATCAGAGCAAGGTTCCTTCAAGGAAATAGTTTAACCACTAGAAGGTAGATTATGGAGTACGTTGAGATTGGAGTACCACAGTTTGATGTTCAGAATGGCCAGAGATATGAAATGTGAAGCATAAAATTGAAAGTGTTCTTATAGGCCTAGGGATATGATATTTGGAAATCAGTTGTGACAGGGTACACTTCTACAAAGAAACCTCCAAAGACTGTAGCCAAGAAGGAATTGAAAAATAAAAATAAAAGAGAAATGGATTTCATCCTGGAAGGACTATGTGATTCAACAAAAGACAAAGTGGGAAAATGTTCATCAACTAAAGATATTTGGGATAAGCTACATAATATATACTCTAAGAGATCTCATATTATCATAGAACTAGAGCATACTAATCAAAATAAATAATATGATGAAATCGAATCACAAGAAATATGCTAATAATATCAGATAGATTCAAAAGAAAAAGATTGTGAAGTAGGCATAATGGATCTTGAAGCATAAATAATCAGTGCATTAGTTGAACTAGACAAATAAAGAAATAGAAACAAGTCACTCAAGAATGAATTGGTCAAGCTAAAGGAGGGGTCTCAAAATCCCAACTCTGAGGAATATCAGTAGATGATTACGAACCTAAAATTATGAGTAGAATAAGACAAAAAGATTGGAGAACATACAAAAATATGTTGGATTAAAATAAGTGTTTGGAAGCTGAAATATTAGCTCAAAGAAAGGAAGAAGATAAGATAGAAGAGATTTCAAAAATCCATCTCAAGGAAATATCTAAGGACTTAAATGATCTTGAAGCACAAGTCAGTCAACAGGAAGGAATACTTGAAGAAGAAATCATCTCCTTGAATATCCAACTCAAAGAATAAACGAGAAATGAAGAAGTAATGAAGATGCAAATGGAGAACAAAGAAGAAGAATGTGAAAAGCTTGAAGAAGAAGTCATCTCATTGAGGGTTAAAGTTGACAATATTAACAAGAACTTGAATAACTCTCCAGTACTAGATAGAGCAGGTTTTGGATACATTGATGAGACCTCATGCAATGCAGATGTCGATCCCAACAAGAGACTTGAAGAGAAGTCTTCAAAGTTGCTGGAAAGAAAGAATGAAGAAAAGGATAATAATTATGAAGAAGTACTCAAAGGAAGGGATTATGGTCAACAATATTCAAAGATGAATGAATACAAAAGAGATACATTTCTAGAAATATTTTCTACATTCAAGAAACAACGAAGCATCAATCATGGTGAAGAAAACAATAGAAGAGAAGATCATGATTAGCCAAGACAGGAATTCAGAAGGACTACATCACAAAGAAGATCATTCACTCCTAGGTATCAAAGTTTATTTTATGGTTATTATTTTACTTGTGCTAACTTTGGACATAAATTTGTAGACTACAGAGCTTATGGTATAAATGTTCAAGCAAGGAATGCTTATGTGGCTCCCTACAATATTGAATGTTACAAATTCCACAATTATGGTCACATAGTTTGGAATTGTAGAAGCACGATAGAGCCCTCCACGAAGGAAAACATTGATATCATATACAAGAAGTTTTGGAGAATAAAAGAGAGACAAGAAGAGAAGATGAATGAAGAACAGGTCGCAGAAATCATAGGATTTTCATTAGTACGAGAAAGACAAGAAAATAAAGTAAAATAAGAACATGTCTCAAAGATCGTATTGTCAGAATCCATAGAGCAGGTAAATGAGGAACAAGTTAAATAGATTGAAATCTCGCGATATGTATTAGTTCAAGGCCGTGATGAATCTACAGGTGGGAAGGAAGATGTCAAAATCTAGGAGAAGGAAGAAAAGGAATACGACTGAGTTTAGAAAGATGATGAATCTATAGACGAAGAAAAATATTACTACGCACTAGGGAGGATTCCTCCATTATTATGAGCCATCTGGCTTGGAAACTCCGAGTAATATGAATATTAAAAAGGGGTATTATAAGAAATGGTTGATACATATCAAAGGAATATCTTTCGAGTAGTTTTTAGTGTTTGAAATTTTTGGAAA
>SNQJ01S0254245.1:0-12640 GCA_010110895.2 Picea sitchensis
TATGTACATAGACATCAAGGTCCAATGTGAAGCCTTTTGTACCAATACAAATCAATATATGGATATTGAACTTACATTGGAACTATGAGATGGGCTATTCTTAAAATATTGTGAGAAGTTCAAGATATATAATTTATATCATACGAAGACAATAGAGTATGAAGTATTTGAACTTAATTATGTGATAAATTAAGAAGGTTGAGAGTGAAAACGACTTTTTGTTTGGAGTGCCCTATTTGTACATAGACATCTGTTGATTAAGGTTGGTTGTCATTGATGTCAACCCTTGAAGAAAGCCCCGTAGCACAAAGGTTTGGGTAATGGACCCAATATTGTTTGATGTAAATATGACTCATTATTGTTTTGTCATGGTTGATAAAAAATAAATATGGATGAACTCCAAAGTGGTCCCCTTATGGTGAAATCCCTCACGAGAAGACGCTTTGTGGAGTAAGAGAACCCATGCTTAATTGTGAAATAATGAGATGAAGGAAAGTGAATTTGTCAGGGAAAATATCCTAGATGGATAGTTCTTGTCATGTCATTTCCAGTGGTATGTGGAACGTCACATAATTCCTCATGGTTAGAGAGTTATGTCCATGAGAAGTTGGAGACCCCGGGTTTGGGTAATGGACCCAAGTTTGTTTGATGGGTAATGGTATGAGTTATGATATATTTTCAGATAATACTATTCTATATGGATAGTACATGTCAAGTGAATTTGTCAGGGAAAAATATCCTAGATGGATAGTTCTGTCATGTCATCTGCATGGTATGGAACGCTGCTACAATTCTCTACTAAGTAGAGAGTTGTCCGAGAAGTTGAGACCCCGGGTTTGGGTAATGAAAACCCAAGTTTGTTTTGATGGGTAATGGTATGAGTTATGATATATTTTCAGATAACACCATTCTATATGGATAGTACATGTCAAGTCATTTGTTGGTATGTAGAACGCCACATAACTCTCAATGGTTTGAGATTTGCGGTCTATCAAGTTGGAGGACCTCATGTCATCTATTCTAAACAAAGTAATCAAAGTGGTTTAGGATTTTAAAAGGTAAATAAAAGGAAGTGATGGAGTGAATTATAATTCAAAGCGAATACAAAATAAATAATTTCAATAATAAATTTAATGGATAAACTAGAAGGGACCCAACCCTAAAAATAAGGGAAGTAGCTAAAATGACCAAGACGCATGTTTTTAAGGAAGTTACTTGAGAGTATAAATAAGAGGCAAGGCTCCTCTCATTTGAATTAACACTTGAGCATATTGAATATCCATAGCTCTTAGGTAAATCCAAATGATATCTAAGCCAAAATCGAGGGGAAAGTGATGAAAAGAAGGACGAAATGCAAGAAATGATAAATTTTCGATGGTGCTTCTACATGTTATTTCATGTGTCATCTCACCATTCTTGCTATAACTTTTTCTATAATGATCTCAGGATCCTAAAATGGCGCGCAAGTGAGAAAACATATCCATGCATCTATGGTTAAAACTCAGCCTGTGGGTCATTTTATTTCCAGGAGTTACACTCCGTGGAAAATAGGGTTTGTGGGTCACCTTGAAACTAGTCAAAATCAGCCAAGTAAAAAATCTATAACTCTTCATAATGATCCAAATTTAGTGAGACCAAATGTCTTTTGCTAGGGTACAGTATTTAGTATGACTTTTAATAGTTTCAGATCAATCATCAACATTTTGTGTGGGGCATGCTTTATAAGGTCAGCCTCTGCATAAGCCATAATTCAAAGAAGGTATGCCATTCTTTTGCTATAACTCCTTTTCCTCGAGAGTAGTCCAAGTAGTGACACTTGGAGGAATTGCATTAAACACACCTAAGAACATTGTGCATCATTTTAGATCTCTCATACATTAGCTAGTTCAAAGTTACACTACTTCCAAGTTAGGGCTGTTGACTAATCCAAAACTGTGCATGTGAGACTAAAGAAAAGCTCTGATGAAAATCCTAGGGTCTCTTGTTTCCTTTTAAAGCATAGAAGCTCATAAGGAAATCGTGGATCATATACACCAGTTCATTACAGAGCTACAACCGACTTGACGGATGAAAACTGATGAGGGGATTTCAAGTGGGTACATGTTGAGTACATGGCTGAGACAAAGGGAAATTGATGAGTTACACATACATGAGGGGTGGTATAATTGATGACGCTTGGTTGATTACATTGATGAGTCATAGTTGATGAGAAGTTGATACATGATTGGTACATACTTTGTACATGGTTGGATGCACTTGTTTGTTATGGTGTTGTGTTGATTATAAAGGTGCATGGTTGATGCAACTTGTTTATGGGTGTGCTGATTATAAGTTGAGGTACAGTTGATGCATGGTCTGTGATTTATTGGTACAAGTTTACAATAAAATATCTCACAGTGATAGGGTGTGATATTACTATTCCACTATCTCTACTTCTACTCTGTGTAGGTAAGACGTGGGTAAGGATCAAGTGGTTGTAGCCACCTTCCTGGGTTGTTGTAGCCATAGAAC
Organism: Picea sitchensis; assembly: GCA_010110895.2. Taxonomy (NCBI): domain Eukaryota; kingdom Viridiplantae; phylum Streptophyta; class Pinopsida; order Pinales; family Pinaceae; genus Picea; species Picea sitchensis. The sequence continues at coordinate 2,512 of SNQJ01S0254245.1, forward strand.
ATTGGGGTTTGTAGCCTCCTTCCTCCAGCTTAGGAATTGGGAGTTGGATCTTCACCTGCCAGAAACCGAGAAACTAGGGGTTGGAGCCTCCTTTCAGCCTTGGTAAAATTGGAAAACAAAGGAGTTTGGTTCTTCTAATGAATGTAATTTTCAAGACATATAAGAAAAACATTTCAGGGTTTTCTCCATTTGCTCTAATGAAACACCTCAAAGGTAATCGTATGTGCTTTCTGATTGTTTATTTTTTACTATTCATTATTGGATAATAATTCTATTACTGAAAACATCTTGAAGAAAAGGATTATAATTACTCTATAACTGATTCACCTGAATCCAAATAAACATCAAGGTTCAATTTGAAGTTTTTTGTACAATACAAACCAATCTGGAAATAGATATGGATATTGAATTTCAATAATCCCTTGAGGAGGAAATTCCTATATCCATTTATTTTAGTTATCTTATAAAAAAAGAGTGTCTATTCATTGTGTTTGTTGGCTAGAAGAAATTTCATAAATGGAGAATTTCATTTCATGTCAGTGTTTGGAGAGCAAGAAAATTTCATAATCCATTTCAAATTCTGTCGAAAAATCTACTCATTCCAACTTTGTCATTTGATTTGATACATTTATTAGGAAACACACTTACATGAACGAGCATAAAAAGAGAGAAGGAGAATCTCTCCCAAATAATAGGTTGGAAATAGATAAAAGGAGGCCAGTGTGTTGTTGATATATTACAACAATTGTTTTGCAAATGTGAAGTGTTTGTGAGAGAGGAGTTAAGTATTTTTTTATGACATTTTATTTCATAAAATAATTTGAATGGAATTCCATTATGTATGGTGGTAAAATTTTTGTTAAAGAATAATTTGAAGCAAAGTTGAAGGCAACTAAGATCTCCCTAGTAGAAAAATTGATGGTCTCAATAGTTTCCCTAAAGTTAAGATACATAAATGGATCACTAACTTTGTCATTAACAATGTGGAGTATAACTCTATTATTATGGAACATGCCAATTTAAATAGCATTGAGAGTGTAAAATTTTCACTCAGGGAAGAGGAAGAAATCATCATGGGCAATCTCTATGATAACATCAAAGTGTGTGTGAACCAATCCTTGGAGGAAATCTCCAAGATATCTTGAATATGAAGCAGCTGGGATGGTTAGTTATAATAGAGAGCATGTACCAAAATTGAAAGAGACTATTTAAACAAAATTCTTCCACAAGAGAAGGGTTAGTTGACAATGACCTGCCTCCTTTTAATTTTTATGTAAAATAATCACCTGTGACTTTCCTCCTTTGTTTCCTGATTGTTCCTTTACCTGCTTATTTTGGATATGTGTTTTCACATTATAGATTATGGAATGACCAATTTTTATCCTTTTTCCTCCAAGATTTCCACATTCCAGGTCTAAGGGATCCCCATTGGGTGTTCTAGGAGAGTAAACACCTTGAATTTAATTTGAATACTATAGTCATAGGAATCTTGTGGAGGCATTTGAGCCCTATTTTTCCTAATAGTGTTGAAAGATTCATATTGGGAACTCATAGTTTAATTCTTCTCCACATAGAACTATTCAAGTCTCATTAGTTTTTATAAGTGTATCTTGGTAGTGTACATGTCAAATAGTATTTTGAGCAAATAATTATTTTTTACAAACTCATTTGATTGAAAATGCAATAGTATTTTAAAGCTCTTTGGATGACCTGTGCCATCTTTTATGTTTCTTTTCCTCTTTCAAAGTCACAATCAATTTTATTGCTTATATTGTTTGAAAGGAGGGAAAATATTTGTGTCCCAATACAACTTGCTTATCATAAAACATTTATACTATTCTTTGTATTATATCACTAATTACTATTCTTTGTATTATATCACTAATTGGAACTACTTGGGACATATAACGTATTCTTTTAAACCTTTTACATGTGAGTTTTTCCTTAAATTGTTTTCCTTAACCAACCTACATTTGACAAAAAATGACCATGGACAACATTATAGTTTTTCAACTTGTTGATACAAGATAAATTTGTAGCTTGAACTTAGATTTAGTTCAAGTATATTCCAAGTAATACATCAACAACCTACTTTTATAAAATTGAGTATATGTAAAGGTGGGTGAGACAGACCATCTCTTGCCCTGTACATATGTGTGTGTGTGTGTGTGTGTGTGTGTGTGTGTGTGTGTGTGTGTGTGTGTGTGTGTGTGTTTACATTGCTCATACATTGTGTACTAGATTGAATACCTATACACTATGGCTCTAGACAATCAAGTACATATATAGGATAGATACAAATGTTAAAATTGTCCTTCTCACTTGGTTGTACTAGATCTATTTATTTGGGGCATAACTGGAAAATCCAGAGCATGTTATCTAATCCCTTATACACATCCCTTATGGTCCTGAGGATACATAAACTCAGACATAAATTATAATTGAGATTTAGTTATATGTGCAAAATTGTGTTTAATAAAGAAGTACATGACAAAACATTTCATTAAAAATCTACCGAATGAAACATGGTATTAAAAAACTAAACAAGATCAAGCTTTTCCTAGGGGTAAGGAAATGGAAAATCCATATTATGTTATCTCATCCCTTAAGTGGTTCGGAGGACACATGGGGACCTGAATATTTTATAATTTTGAATCTAATCAATTTAGGATCTTAGTTTTATGAAATAAAATTGTAAATAAGTCTTGGTAAACTTCATAATTCATCAAAAATATAGTTCATTATTTGAATGGATCACCAAATTAAACTAAACAAGATGATTCCATAATCCCATATATCCATAAATAGTAAAATGTTAAAATAAAAATTATGGAATGTATGTCACTTGTCGAAGAAATTGCTATATGGTATGCCATATCTCTAATTATCTGCCTATGATTGGCTTTGAAATTTTCATTTCTAACTTCTTTTGTTTTTTCCGATTGAACATATGCTGAAATCGTATGCACGCTGGTACAAATTAAAAATGACTATATTGATTAACTTGTATGAAATCCAACCAATAGTCTTGAAAGTGAACATGACTATCGGCTTGATGAGCTCTCTAAGCATTCTTAATAATGATGAATCATCTTCATATAAAAACGCCAATACCAAATCTCTATTAAACCTCTTATCTTTCCTCGCAATCGTGACTGTCAATATTTCAAATGCTTTCAATGTTGTCTATAGATGCAACTACTCTGCCAAAGACATCTCCTAAATAATCACTGTTCCAAATAAGCAGCTTCCTATTAGATTAGAACACATGCACGTGCCATTACTCATCTACTAGATATGTAAATTTTATATATCTAGTACAAGTACATCTACAAGTTGTTTAAATATTTAACAAATATAAGTTTCAACAACTGAAATACAAATTACCTTCCCTATCAAGACTGGGCAAAACTCCCATACAAGGAATTGACATTATAGTTTCATTTGATTCCATCCCATGATTTCGTGCAAGTGGCATTTTCCCTTTGTATTAAGTCTCTATGTATGTCTCCAAGCTTAAATATATTCCACATTTTCATTTTTACAAATCTCTATGGATTATGTGGTCCTAAGTGTAAAATTAAAGAAAATACATTTACCATTCTATCAAATGCAACACTTTTGATAGCGCTTTGTCTTTAACTCCTGAATGGTAATTTCCAGTCCCGTATTGTAATCATTCCCCATGGGATTAATCTATTTACATCTTGTTTCCAACATACCAAAACTCCGTATTTTCACTGCCTTCAAGAATAATTCTATTTAAATATCTACATGAAATTCATATACATGTTGCAAGATAATAACTTGTTAACTTTATTCTGTACCATGAAATGGGATTGAAGATCATATAAATTTGAACATGTGAATAAAATATCTCGTGTACATGTGTAACATTTATATAGACACACCTGCACACATCACTTGTTGGATTATATTCATGGCTTAGCTCAATTTTGCATCATTCAACAACTTGTTTAGCAGATTAAAATTGATCGTCATGAGGGTTCATTTTATACCTTCGAAGTGCTCGTTTTTATACATGCCCCTGCACTGTCGTTCTATCCTTTTCCATGACCAGTCTCGAAGAAATTTGAAAAATGTTTAATGTTTGATTTTTTATGAAGGCGATATAACCAATAGAATGATCTTGCTGATTTGAATTGACCCGCAAACCCATCGGACCATATTCAATGCCGATCGAATATGATTTTGTTTTCTTTCAATGAATCATAAAATTTATCAAAACAATGTTGTACATAATGTGTTTCATGTGCTCAATCATCACTTATTAAAAAGTGATATTCTTTAATAACATGTCTTTTGTCATTGGTGCTTTCTTTATAAGACAACACTATTGAGCATGTCTATATAGAACGTACAAATATAGAAAATACGATCGTAATGATAATATTCACTCTATATTTCTTTTGTGCAACGAATGTGTAATTATTTGCAAAATCAACTACATAAAAATTGTCCCTGCTGGAAACACTTCAAATAATTGTTTGAATTGTGGTGTGTCTTGGTTACCGAAAGCTCCCATGAATGCTTGGTGTATTTATAAATTTCTTCTCCCTAAACTTCTCTTCAAAAAAAATATCACACATATTTTATCTAATTTCAAATCAATCATTTTGGAAATAACATTTGAAGTTTTTGGAGCCGTACTCCTATATATTCATATCTCTCTCCCAATTGATATATTAGACAAGGATTGATCATTCATATCAATAGGATACTTTGAGTGAAACAAACTTATATTTCCACAACGATCGCATTTATTTCCACCAACACACTTTTTTTGGTAAAACTTTATGGCAAGGTTCTCCTCCTCCTTCCACATTTTGTGGAAGGAGGAGGTGAACCTTGCCATTAAGTTTTACCAAAATCAAGAAATTGTTGTAATATAACTCAAATTCCGCATTATAATGAAAACAACAAGTGTCATGAATAGTGATGGGTCTAACAAACAATGGTTTTTGTACAAATGTATTGATGGAAATTTTAACTCTTTGTGCCTCTTTGAACTTATTGAAAAAATCTATTTGTATCAATGGTAAACTATATGTCTTTGATGTTCTCTTTCATTGTTCTTGTGTTATTCTTCATTGCACACATCCCTCATTCCTCTGTGGTGAAACATGAGGTTATGTCAACCAAAATTTACGGGACGATTTTTTAACATTTTATACAAGTCTATCTTTGCAGGGTTGTCTAGAAATAACTGTCCAACAAGTAAGTTCATCATTAACATCTATTTGCAATCATAATTTTATATGTTTGTACAATGCTTTTCTTAAGGTCTCTATCACTTTGACATGTGTCGGTCAAATGATATTTTATACTGCTAGATGAAACAACTTGTTGGTTTGTATCACCTATGTAACACCTGCATCTTTCAGATTCTCCAAAACATTTTAATGCACTGCTTATACTGTAAAAATATATCTTTGTTTCACCCTTGTATCTTTGGTCAATTTCCATCAACACCCACAATGATATAGCTTCAACTTTCCTTTACTTTATTAGATAGAGAAAAAGTTGATCTTTGCATTGTTATTGATTCATCTTTGAAAAGAGTATTACACATATTCTTAACACGATATATTATATAATACTTAGCTTATTTCTTCCCTAAATTTGCTAGTATCACACTTTTAATATTTCATCATCAATGTTGATAGATTCCTCCTTTATATTTCCAATTTTAAAGTGTTTATATTAAAAACAAAACCCGATCATAAATTCACTAAACTATACAAGTGTTCATCTTCTAGATTATCTAAATTTATGTACATATACATATAGGTGATTCGTCTTATCCTTCAATTTTGGTTTCAACGAATTCACCTATTACTTAAGGGAGAAAATTAGTTTTTTTGAAAATATCAAATCCAAATTACAACCAATTTATACTAAACACAATTTAAATTTGAATTTATAATTTTAATCTAGACAATATGCATACTGGTTGACCCTCTCTTGTTGAAAATATCTATTTTACATCATCATCATTCTCTTTCTCTTCAATATTTCTCAAGTTCCTCGCTTCTTTCTCCACAAAGATCTTCCTTCACTCATTAAGTATGCCAGTTTCATCCTCAGAAAAGGATCAATTCCTGTTTCACTTTGTTTCCTGCTACATGAGTATAGTTATATGTAAAAGTTTTAAAAAAAAAAAAAAAAAAAAAAAAAAAAAAAAAAAAAAAAAAAAAAAAAAAAAAAAAAAAAAACATTTTTTTTTTTAAAAGAAATAAAAGAAATGGATTTTATAATCATATTGTAAAAAAATTGGAAAAAAGTGCTCAATAAACTAAATTATGTTTTTAAAAGAAATTTGCATAAAATTGATTTAAAGAAAAATTTAAAAACTTTGATCTCTTTGAAAAACATAGCTCTTAGAAAAGTTCCATTGTGACAAAAAAATTATCCAAAAGTACATCAAGAATTTTGATAGGGAAATGTTTTAAAAACTTACTATCAAAAAAAATTCCCTTTGATATAAAAAGGAATTTCTTATGAAATCCTTCACCTCGAAAATAATGTTCAAGTAAGTCTCACCTTGAAAAAAATGTGTCATAAAAAATTAACCATTCTACACATATATAGAGTTAAGCACAAAGAATTAAATTCTTTAATAATAAAAGAATATAATAAGAACATTTATCTTTTATAAAATGTTTGTGCAACCAAATACTAGTTGACGTTCCACCTTAAATCCATAGGATGCTGGTTCCAAATTCTTAACACAAGTATAAAGTCACCTCCGAAGCTAGGGCTGGGAATACAAAAGAAGGGTGCCTCCTACTAGCCCCTCTCATAATTCAATACATATGACACAAACCTGCATTGGTTTTCTCCTACAACTATCCTCAAATTCCTCAAGCTCTTTTCCTCTTTGACTCCTTCCTAACCTAGGGAATGTACCCCTTCACTACTCTTAATCCATAGGGCATTCCACTCGTTTATCAGGGTCTCTCTAGAAAAAGTAACCAATAATCTCACTATTGTGAACTCAAGGGAAATCACCATCAGGAAAAAAAATACCAACAAAACAAAAAAAAAAAAAAAAAACACTTGTTGATATAGTGCAACTCACCCAAAAGTTCACTCTTCGGGCTTGACAAACTAGCTCTTCACTTTTCCAGCTCCAATACACTCCAAAACACTCCATCATGCTCCAAAATTCACTCAAATTGTTTTTTGTGGTTTTAGTTCCAAAGCTCTTCTCCCCTCTTCTCTACTTGTCGTTCATGAAAAAATGAATGTCTATAATTTCCTGTTACTACCCATACAAATTTCATCTCCTTTCCCAATATAGTTGATTGCTCACTCTACCCAATGTTGATTGTACTTCATCCCCACGATATTCAATAACTATGGGATGTGACTCTCACACCCACCCTATGACATATATTCAATAATTGGGCTCTCATACACTCAACCAAAAAATAGAAGTTTTCCCCCAAAATGATAATTAAATTCAGAAATGTGGGTTTGAATTAATACCCATAAATTATTTTCCTTTCGATCCCTCTTGGCACTCTCTAGGCATTCCCATTCTCTTGTGGATTAATCAACCCCCCATCTTTGTCCATATCCCAACAACTAGTATCACATTATATTTGTTTACTATTCAAGAAATACATTTCACATTTACATTGATTGGTCGTAGCCACATTTATATATACATTATGCATTAATTAAATCAGGGAATATAGTGGGGATGTTACAAGTAGTTGCACCACTCCACGCCATAATAGTGAGTGGTAAGAGTTTCTAGTAGGGGAAGAATCGGTAGAAGGCTTTCGATGATTCGAAAAGAAAGATCAGTCAAACACCAATTCTTTCATTACCAAACTTGTAAAAGCCTTTCGAAGTGGAGACATATGCAAGTGGGTATGCCATGGGAGTAGTTTTGATGTAAGGAGGAAGGATTGTGTGTTATCATTTTGAAATATTTCATGGGGTGGTTCTAAAATACCCTACCTATGACAAGGAACTCTATGTCTTTGTTCAAGTTGTTGAGAAGTGGAAGCATTATCTAGTGAGAAAGGAGACCATCATCCACATAGATCACCAACTGCTACAATATTTGCAAGCCCATAGTAATCTACAAAAAAACATGCATTATAAGTGGATGGGATTTTTACAACAATTTCATCTAGTCATCAAGTATAAGAAGGGAAACATAAATAAGTCGGTAGAAATTATTTCAAGTCGATCCACATCCAAGATTACAGCTTTGGGAACTTTGATGCACATGGAGCCTTTTACCCATGATGCATATAGAGAGGCATGCATAGAAGATGAGGAATTCAAGGAAGTGTTTCAACAGCTACATGGAAAAATTCATATAGAAGAAGGTGACAACAAGGCTAACTATCATTTCCAGAATGGGTTACTCTACAATCTTGACAAGCTTTGTGTCCCTAAAGGTGAACAAGTGCATCTTATCAAAGAGGGTCACACCTCCAAGGTTGTAGGACATGTTGGTGTTGGGAAGATAGTTTTCAACTTACAGAGGTATGTGTACTAACTCAAATTCAAGAAGATGTAGTAAGATATATTAGAGGATGTATATTTTGTTGTAACAACAAGCCCAATAACAAGAAGCAAGTTCTATACCATCCCTTACCTATAGCCACTCAACCTTGGGCAAGCATTTACATGGATTTTGTGGGACATTTACCAATAACCAAGAAGGCACATGACAATTTGTTTGTGGTAGTTTAAAGGTTAAACAAGATGTGCATTTACATGCCTTGTAAAAATACCATCAAAGGATAAAAAGCAGCAAACATGTTCTTTGAATAGGTCTGGATGCACTTTGGGATGCTAAGAAGCATCATCTCAGACAGGGATACTAGATTTATCGATGCATTTTGGACTACATTGTGTGAGAAGATGGACACGAAGTTGAAGAGATATACAACATTCCATCCACACACAGATGGGAAGATAGAAGTAGTCAACAAGACTTTGGTGTAGCTTTTCAGGTGTTACAATCAGAAGCATCCAAAGACCTAGGATGAAAATATGATCTGCATACAACACTCTTATAATAGAGAAGCCCACACTTATGTGGGTAAATGATCCATGTGGATATCGGTGGCCACCCACCTTTTCCGACTGGCTCAAAATGGTTTTCTGGCAAATTTGGCAATTTACTATTTTTAGCAGTTTTTAACTTTCGGGGCCATTTTGAGGTCCCAAATGAAGGTTTTTAGAGATTGAGGTTCTCAGTGATATATGAAGGCATGATTTAGCCCCAAAAATTAATATCCTATATGATACCTTTCCAACGAGCTATCATATGCCTAAAACGGAGATCGTATGCAAAAGTTACGACCCCGGGAAGTTGATGTACTAACTTACCCAAACGTGGCCCACATGACTTTTGGCGCTTCATATCCTAGGGTTAGGTTTTTGGATGTCTAGGGATTTTGGCATTCTTGTTTATTGTAAAAAGGTCTTCAGAGCCTCATTGTAATCATCTTCTTGTGAATGTGAGTAACCGTCACATCTCTTCTTAGAGATAAGCTTCCACCATTCTAGCGAGTCTTTCACTCTGTATTTTTACAATCTCTGTACATTTCTTTCATTAATAGAAATCGTGTATTACTGTATATATGTGTTCATGGTTGCATCTCTAATAAATTTCTATTATATTATTAAATATTTGTGATATCTCTGTGCATTTATTTATTATATCTCCGATCTCATTTCGTGTCGAAAATAATCTGGATCAGTGGTATCAGAGCAGGTTGTTTTTGATTGTTTTTCAGTGCATGTCCCCGACGAGGTCCGAGTATAGAAAGTTGGGTCTCGAGCTTGTCTATCTTGAATACAATCGCTCTCACACACCCAAGAAACCCTCAATGGTAGAAGAAAATAAAAACGATGGAGAAGACGATCCTATCAGTCTGTTGCTTGAGCAATCTCTCACGGGACAGAGGGACGAAATGATGGAGAATTTTTCCCACATCCTTCAACGCCTACCGATAGAAACATGCGCATATTCATAAAGTGACCACTTTGGAAGCACCTCACCTTTCAAGGTACAATTTGATTTTGATATTCCTGTATTTGAAGGACAGATAGATGCAGAAGCCCTAGAAAAATG
>SNQJ01S0254246.1:0-12639 GCA_010110895.2 Picea sitchensis
ACATTGGGAAGGGGTTTCAATGGATTTTATTATGGGTCTACCCAAGTCCGAAGTAAAGAATTTCATCGTGGTAGTGGTGGATCAACTCACAAAATATGCCCATTTTTTCTCTCTTTCTCATCCTTTTAAAGTAGGAATAGTAGGCACAACATTCATGTTAACAGTTCAGAAGCTACATGGAATCCCAAAAATTATTGTAAGTGATAGAAATCCAATTTGGACTAAATTATTTTTTCATTTGGGTACTCAATTGGCTCACGGCTCCTCTTACCATACTCAATTCGATGGGAAAACTGAGACTGTGAATAAATGTTTAGAAGAGTATCTTCACTGCTTTGCATATGATAAACAAACACAATGGGTCAAGTGGTTGTCATTGGCAGAATGGTGGTACAACACATCCTTCCATACTTTGTAAAAAATGTCCCCATTTATGACAGTTTATGGCTATCATCCTCCATCCAACACATCACCCTTGAGAGGGAAAGTGAAGGTTCAAGAATTGGAGGACCGGATAGAGAACCAACAAGAAGTTATCCAACTATTGAAGGACAACTTGGATATAACACAAAATAGGATGAAATAATGGGTAAATCAATCTCACAGTGAAATGGAATTTCAAGAGGGGGAATTAGGTATTTAATGAGGCTACAACCATACAAACTAAGATCACTTAAGCAACAAAAGAAGAATAATAAATTAGCATCTAAGAATTATGGTCCACATGGGCCATAATGTTTTAATGAAGGATTGGAAGTATGGGTTACAAATTGGAGTTTTCTCCATATTCACATGTACATCTAATATTCCATGTTTCTTGCTTAAACAAGGTGTCGGTGACAAGATCCGGTCTGAGACTATTTTAGAGGTTAATAAAAAAGGAAAATCATACTAGAGCCAAAAAATTCCTCAAAGGATCAAACAGAAGATGCAAAATCGAGCAATTACTACTTAAGTACCTCATCAAGTGCAAGAACCTACCACCAATAGAAATTGTATGGGAAGATGATTTCTTCATTACAAAACATCCGCATCTAACAAGTGTTGAGGCGATGCTCATTTGGGGGAGGAATGTTAAGCCCTAAATATTGAATTATTACATCTCTATTGTTATATTAGTGTCATCCTTGTTGGTGAGGCTGAACTTGCTTTAGTGATGCTCTCCTTTATATACCAAAGGAGTCTAGTTTTAAGTGCCATTTTGTGCATTTGGTATATTGTAAAGAGATCTCCCCTTGAAAGAGACTTCTAATTCGTTCTTATATTTAATGCTCAAAGCGGGGAGTTGCTTCTCTTTCTATTTTTATGCCTATTTGGGTGTTTGTTTCCTAACAAATTGTTTACATATTGATAGTTATTATATAATCCTCATTGAACTTGTGACTTTGAAAGTTAAAACAAAGCCTTAAATGCACTACACTAACTAACTAAGCCATTGAATTTGTTCAAATTTGATAAGGGAAACTTGATAAGCCTATTGAAAGAGTGAAATGGAAATATTTCAAAATATAAATAATTTTCTTAGTAGAACAAAAATTAAAGAACTCGAGATCATATATTTTTGAGAGAGGAATTCTAGGAAGTGCCCAATTGAAATTGGCTTATATTATTGGGAAATGAATGTCTTGTCCTTAAATATTATGATTTTTTTTAAGAACTTTTTCTACCAAAGAGGTGAGAGTGTGTAGATTTCTATCTTCAACTATGTTGAATCATCTTCTATAGCCCGATTGGAAGATTTTACCCCGATTCACCCAACATAAATTCACGACGCCAGCATGCATTTTCAAGACAACTCAGAATTCCTATGCATCGAGCGGATACTCAACAAGTTTCTATGGGAAGTGTTGTGCCTATTCTAGGGCTACAAGTTCTGGCCACTAAGGTCTTAATAGAATATAGGGGAGAGTTATTTCATAGTATGTTGTCACAGTTCGTTGATTAATTTTGTCCAACTGTAATAACAAGGAAACAATTATCCCTTTATTATAAGTATACCCTCCTATATAAACATTTGTCATTTCAAACGTGTCACCTTTTAATGCTTTCAAAAGACTAAAATGGGAAAAGACCAATTTAAAAAGGGAACTTTTTAGTAATTATTACGTCTAAGGCATTAATAAGGGGAGGTTCTTCTCCACTTTTCATCGTCTATCCACGACCAACCAAACATGGACATGTGTTCATCATCCACAGTTTGTCTTTATCTGATCTTATTTCCATGTGTTTTCTCTTCAGCGACTCCAAACTGGTACTACTCACTGACTCTGATCTTATTTCTTAATATCATCTAGGCATTTTCTTCCTGCTCAAGGTTGGGGTCCAACCTTCTTGGCCTGGATCTCGGAAGGCACTTGCAGTGCCCTGTGGAAGTGGAGTCCATGGCTGGAGATGGTGGATCTAAGTGCCTTGAAAAACATGGAGAATTTTTTCTCTGGTGCCTTCACCCATTCTGGTCTTGGAAGGAACACAAACTTGGGGTGGGGAGAAGCTTGTTGCCAACCTTGATTCTCTTAAATATCATGATGTAGGCCTCTCTATTGAAATACTGTAAGGGAAGTGTTATTGTAAACAATGATGTGTGGTGGAAAATATTTGGGAAAAGGAGAATTTTTGAAGAAAAAAAATCCTGAAGATTCCAGAGAAAGGAAATGATCGACAATACAATATGAGAATTTAGGCGACACTTTCTCTTTCATCAAAATCAAAATTCCTATCTTCTTCACTATTTTCTCTCTCGGATGTACAATTTTCAGAATCAAAATTCTTAGACCAGAGGCTAATTCCTTCAATTTTCCATCTTCCACATAAACACACAAGAAACAAAGAGATAAAGGAGGGCTTGTTTAAAATTTGAGAGGCTGAACTCACCCAACTTCATCTTCTTCACCCAGACAGAGGATCTCAAGTATTCCTTCAGCAGCATTTGTTTTGAGCTTGATGGTTGCGAGAGCTGGTTGGTCCTGCCCACTATCACTACGTCATATTGTTGGAATTGTCTATGGGTTCTTTTGAATCGACCTGTGCACTGAATCCCTTGCTATGTTATGTGATTCCAATACCTTTTGAATTAGAACTCCAGAAAGCTTGAGAAGAATGCAATAGAATCCCCCATTGTTATATATTGCTTGTCCTCTATTATGAGAAATATATTCAACACCAAAGGGATTTATATCTGGGGTGATTAGGGATTGAAACCCTTTATTGGGTTTCATCCTTTGCAAGTTAGGAGCTCTTGTATAGATTATCTTGAATCTACTGTAAAAAAAAATGGGCATTGTTTTATTTTTTTCTTGCCAGTTTTCACAATTGGCAGGCAATTTTATGAGAACATGAAAATGCTCGGTTTTTCCTGAGGTATAATACACACATCATCGACAATGGCCATGCAGGAATTTATGTTGTTGATCAACTGAGACTTTCCCTGAGAAGTGTTTGTTCCTTCCTTGAGAAACATTATTTGGGTTATTTACCCAGCCAAAATGAAAAGGAAAATCCAGATCCTTTCCCTGGGAAGTGTCTGTGCCTTGAGCAACATTATTTGGAGTTGCTGCAACCAAAAAAAATGAAAAGGAAAATCCAGATCCTTTCCCTGGGAAGTGTCTGTGCCTTGAGCAACATTATTTAGATTTACTATAACCAAAAATGAAAAGGAAAATCCAGATTTCCTTATTAGTTATTGTGTTGTTGATGCAGATATCATTATGATTTTCCATTTAGAGTATTCATGGACATATCCTAACAGACGCCAAGTTTTATTCAAAAGGCCTCAACTTGTTAATGGGAACATGAAGCTATTTTCTGTAGATCAACAACGCAGTCAATCTCTGGAAGCTTATGCTGCAGCGTTTTCATCTTTTAAGGTGGAAAATTTATCTTTTCTACTCCCATGATATGCATCACTTTTATTGTTGTTGGTTGTATGCAAGTTTTGGACCAAAGTAGGTGCTTGTTTCTCAACCTTTGAATTTTCATATTTACGGTAAATACATTGTTATATTATTTACAACCTCAGCTTTGTTTCTTTGCATGTTTATGCGAGAGAAAATCCTTTTATCCTTATTTCATTTTCTTTAGAGACCATGGTTGGAGGGAAAATTACTTCAAAGCTGCATGTGATTGAGCTTGGTGCAAAACTAGGTCTGCTACTCTATACCTGGTTTATAAGTTTTATTGGTTTATGCATATGTGTATCAAGGATAAATTGAAGGATCCATAGCTTTTTTTTAAACGTTTTAATTGTTATTTGACATTGGAACCCAACAAGAGTTGAGAGATTTTACTTTCAACTTTTATTTACTATTTTCTGAATGGGACCTCTCTGCCAGTCAAACTTAAAGAAAATATTTCACATTTTTATTGGGTTAGAGGACCACCCGAACTAGATGGGAGGGAATCCACCTCACCTTGAATTGAACTATTAATGATGGGCCAATGATGTTACCTAATTGGTTGGAAAATAAGTGAATAGTAGGTGCAATTGTAGGTAGGTAAAGAATATTTAGGCCACAAATTCCTTCAACAAAAATGGTGATGTACAAGATGAACTAGAGACATTCAATTAAGGGGACCTCCCCTCTGAAAATGGAAGCTTGGTGAAGAAGAGGTTTATTTTGAAAATGATGCTTCTATTAATCATAAAATGCATCGTTACACAAATATAATTAGTGATTCAAGTGGATGTCGGTGGCCACCACCTTTCAATTGGCTCAAAACAATTTTATGGCAATTTTGGTAATTTACTATTTTTGTAGTTTTTTAACTTGTGGGGCCATTTTGGGGCCTAGTAGAGGTTTTAGGATATATATTCTCAATGATAGCCAAAGAGCTCCTGATTTATCCCCCTAAATGAACCTCCTCATGAATAAATTTCCAAGGTGTCGATGCTAAATGGAGATCGCATGTAAGTTATGCCAGAAGTTGATACACCAAACTACAAGCTGAGTTCTGTGCTAGAATATTGGCTTTTCATCTTTAGGTTAGGGTTTTTGGATTTTCTTTATGATAAAGGCCTTTGGAGCCTCATTGTAAAATTATCTTCTTGTGAATGCGGTATAGCAAACATCTCTTCTGGGAGATAGTAGCCACCATTCTAGCGAGGTCACTGCTTTCTGTATTTTCCGCAGTTTTGTACATTTTGTTCGTTAATAGAAATTGTGTATTCTTTGTATCTTTGTGCTATGGTATTCATCTGTGAGTATTTACATTTACATTTATATTATTAGATATGGATATCTCATTTATTCTTTATTATATCTCCGCTCTTATTTAGTGCCGAAATAATCCAAATCAATTAGCTTCCCAAATCCATATGAATTTAAGGGGAGATGCAAAGTCTTCCAAAAATATGAAGAGGACAAAATCATTCTTAAAATATTAAGCCACCAAGCAACATGATCAACAAAAAATTGAAAATGTAAATCCATTACAAGTTTGGTAAAGAAGAGGTTATTTTTGAAAATGATATTTCTATTAATCGAAAAAAGGCATCATTATACAAAGATATAATTATCTCCCCAAATCCCTATGACTTTAAGGGGAGATCCAAAGTCTTCTAAAAAGATGAACATGACAACCTCATTCTTAAAATATTAAACCTTGAACACAGGATCAACAAAAATGAATTTGAAAGAAAATCTGAATCAATCACAAGTTCCAATCTTTCATATGGACTATTATGGGTAGTGATGTAAAATACTATCCTACAAGGGAAGGGATATGATTTGTGTTTCTTTCCTAGCATGAAAATCCATTGTGAATTTGTATTATTCTTCTTTCTTATTAATCCATCCTTCTACTTTATTTCTATATAGTTGTTTATTATATTGTATTTTGTATGGACTAGTGGAAATATTAAAATAATAAAGAGAGTAGAATGAATGGTGACATTAGATATGTACCTCATCAAAAAATGAAGGTGATGAATGGTTATTGTTATCGCACAATTTGTACTTATTCCAAGGGAAAAGTTTGAGGGAAGGAAAATTGGCGTACTTGAGGGTTATCTTGTCACTGTCACCTCAACAAGATACATCTTTCTATTTAGGGTTGATAGCCTAGGGAAGACGTCCCCAGTGACACAGGGGGTTTTAGAAGGCAAAGGTTAAAGTGTCCATGAAAATATCCCCTCACAAGTCACACTTGTCGAGGAAAAGTCCCATGGTTTACTAACCAAATGAAGTAGTGAAGTATTAAGATGTGCACCTAGAACAAAGCAGCAAAAAAGGTATCTTTACCCAAGAGGTACAATTTGTTGTTAGTACTTCATAAAACCATGGAATTTATCAATAAAATAAATAATTGATATATGGTGAATAAAACAGAAATTTTTAGCAACAATGTTTATGAGATGATTGTTTCACAATAAAAGCCTTGAAATGGCTTCACAATGACCAAGAATAATTACTCAACAATATGAAAGTACTAGCATTTGTTGGGTCCGTCAGGGTAGTGTATAAATCCAACTTTACAATTGCTTTTATGTTCTTTTAATGCTGCAATAGATGTTTGTAACTTACTTTAGTAACAACAACAAATAGGTTAGTGGATTAGTCTATTCTAAGATTGGGAGTAGTTAGTAGAGAGCTTAAGGTAAGGTTTTGTTGATAGTAGTTTATGTCAATCACTCAATTGTAAGGATTGGATCAGTTCTTTTAGGGTAAATAGAGTCTCTTTTAGAACATGAGGAAAATCTTGAGGAAGGAACAAATGATAATGAGGCTAGAGACAAGGGGTCCAATAGTCCAGTGTTGGTAGCCCAGCCTTCAATCCCACTAAACCCTAGGAGAAAAAAAAGGCTGGGAGAGTAGGTGGCCTAGGCCTTAGTGTTTTTTCCTCCTTCTTTAGCTCAGGGATGAAGTAGATGACAACTAGATGAAACAAATATGCTAGGGTGTTGCAATGTCAAGGCCATTGGAAAAAACTTCAAAATCCATTTCTAGCATATTTAGTAGGTGAAAGTTATTAAGGGAAGAACAATAACATGTGGTGGCACAGCCTCCTAGGGGTTTAAGATGGCAATTTCATAATCTTAGTATGAATGCAAAGATCAATACAACCATAACCATTCAATGAAGAAGGGGTACTAAGGAATTGCCCATTTCACCAAGAATCATCTAGCAAATGGCCTAGTTGAACACTTCCACCAAGAAAATGTCAAAATACTCCAAAATAAGCCTCCTTCAAGGGTGCACAATAGAATTTTAGCCAAGTAACCCCTAATTGAAACCAAAATTTCAAATGTCACTAGGGTCTTGAGTGAAGATATTAAATGTCTGAGGAAAATCCTTATTTGCTCACAGTTACAATGGCCAGTGGGTCAAAAGAAAGGAGCTAACATGGCCGGGTTGCATGTAATATCAGGTTTTACATGGAAATGACAGGTAAAAGCCCTAAATCCAAGAGAAAAGGTGACATAATTCCATTTTAGGGTGGCGTTAGGCCTTTTTGGTGAAACAGTTGCCTCTAGGAGAAAATCGTTAGGCCTCCCAAGGCCCCTCGATCAAGCCACCCACGCGTGCCACTTAGCACATAACTTCCTCCAAAGTGTCCATCAAGTGCTAGTGACATCAAGGGTCACATAGGCGACGTCATGGGCCTTCCAAGACAAACATCTCAATGGTGAGGACACAACCCCCCCTGGGTAAGGCACTTCCAAGGTGCCTCTGTGGAACACCCTCCTCTTCTCCGGTGCAAATCCTCTTATCTGTCTTTGCCCCCTGTTGGGTCTCAACATCCATTGGTGGGAGTTTATCCCTATGGAGGTTCGAACTAATCATCTCCCCCCATGTGTACACATTCGCCAGGTGTAGCCTTGAAAAACAACAAGTAGCTACTCGACCACCAAGTCCTGAGGATCCATACTTGATATCAGTACATCCTAATAATCAATTTATCTAAACATGTGCATAGAAATCCCCTTTCCCAAACAAGTTCTCAAAGACATTATGTTATTCTACAAACCAAGTTTGGAGAAGGACGTTAGGAGGTCCTATTGGAATAATTCTCATTGGACATGGGATGTTTCAGTGAAGACAAATTGAGGCCATGTAAGTGGATGAGTTGGTGTAGGGATGTTTGAGCAATGGTTGGCAATGATGGCGAGTGTATGAAAGCACACGTGGGTGCCTCTGAAGAGGAGTTGCACCTTGTCATGGATGCATATGTTTCCAATCCCATTCAATTCCTTTTGCTCTTTGTCTTATTGATTTTTAAAGAGACTATTTAGGGACCTTGCCTGGCGTGATGACCGTTGGTGACAATGTTACCCACAAGCATTTCCACGGAAATGAGAAGGCGGCTCATTGATGGGACTGCCCCTACTCTTGGCTATGCCACTATAAGAGCCACTACCACAGCGTGACCAGGCGAGGCAGGTGGTGTCATGCTGCTATTCGGACCTAATAGGTTGGTTTGTGATGATACCCCCTATCCTCCTACTAGGTGTTGATTTTATTATTTATGGGTCCCTCGTTTCTTGATGATAAGCCCTTTATTGCTTTCTCGGAGATCCCTAAGTGAAGAATAAAGAGGTTTTGTTCTTTTGTCTTTTATCTTTTTTCCAACTACTTTTACAAGACCTTTGGCCCCTTCTTCAAGGTAAGGTACAAGTTACAACCCTTTCTAGCTTGGAAAACCCAATGCTTTCGAACTAGTGTAGGGGATGGTTGAGAGGGAAAAAGACGAAAAGTGATAAGTATGATTATTAGACCGGAATGATAACCTTTCCTTAGACCCCTTGGTGGAAACTCAAAACCTATGAGACAACTTTCTATGGCATCCTGTCATTTCCCCCGTATATAGTGGACAAAGTGGAAGGCATAAGGTCCAAGCACACATGAAGTAAAAATAATTAAATGCATATATTCAAATGTTTTTAGAATCAGTGGCCACATACCATGATACTGGACTCATTACCTCATGGAGCAAGATCCCTCTGTTGAAGGACCATACGGTCGGGATGGATTTTTTGTTGTTGACAAGGTGGAGGCATTGAAGAGGAAACATGGGCCCTCCAATTAGAGCTTAAGTCAATATATCTCGGTACCCCATGTCTATGACCTGTGGGCCTTGAGGCATAATCTCATTAGTTATCCCTAGGCTGGGGGATGGCTGCTCGAAACCAACTTCGAGATTTTAATGTACTCACCGTGGGGGTGCATGAGGAGACCTCAACATTACGGCATGACACGTGACGCTGATCTCAATAAGAGCATTGTGGTAATCATTTGGGGTGGTGGTATCACCCACGGCTCATGCATATGGTATTACGGTAAATAATAAACAAGAACATATACAAATGGAAATACAACCACTCTCATTATTAGTAATCATTTGGGGTGGTGAGTATCACCCCTGGATCATATATGGTACAATGAAATGAAAATAAACAAGAACATATACAAATGGAGAATACAACCACTCTAGCATGAAATGGGATGGTATATACAATGAATGCAAATGCCTACCTACTTACCTCTACTTGCATTTTGGTTGAATTTTAGGTGTAGTCGATAGCCGATTGAAGCGATAGAGTAGCAATGTCTCACCATACACGCCTCTATGCTTCATAAACCAAAGCGGTGATAAGTTAAGAAGCACAAAATAGCATGAGTTAGAAAATGTATTGTATCATTGGAAATGTTAAGGTCTAGCTCATGGAGGCATGTGGGAGGGGAAAAGTGGTGCCAAGTCATACTCTTAGGAAGGTGCTCAATCCATCTCAGAAGGTTCATTGAAAATTCAAGGTTCAAAGGCTGACTCGAAAGGGTGCAGAAATGAAACACCTGGGACATCTTCACAATCTAGGTGGGAAGGGATTGCTTGAGTGGGTAGTGGAGAAGTAATTCCCTCAAGGAAAGCTAGAGATGGTGATGGTAAAGTGTGCGAAGGTACTCAACCTTCCCCAGATTCCAACTGAGTTTTTTCCCTCTGAAGACTTGGGATAAGGGACATGTTCCAAACCATACCTTTAGTGACCACGCGAGGTAAAGTAATCAAAGGAGGTGGAAACCTTGTCACAAGTATCCCGCTTCAGGAAAGCAACTTCCTCACTCTTACCAAGATCGAGCACAATGATGGTTGATAATTTTATTCATAGAATAAATCAAAGTGCTCAAAGGAACAATCATCAAAGTCCTCAAGGTATGACCGAAAATTATTAGGAGAGCATAGCATCGGGTCATCCTTAGGTGTCTAAAAAAAAATTGTAATCATGTCATGTCCTTGTTACCAAATGTCAAATTTATTAGTAACTTCACGTGATAATGGTAAAGGAAACTTTTGGACACTTGATGACCCTCAATGTAGTAAATGGGATCTCTATCATATTTAATCACATCCCAATTATGCTTCGACATATGAATTCTTCAATATTATCAACAAAATCATCATCTTCATTATAACATGAAGGGGTAAAAACATCCAACACTTCTTCACTTTCACATCATAGGTAAAGAATCATTAAAATTTGGAAGGGGAAACAACTCACCTTTCTTAATACTTCTTGTGCAGGAGCTTCAAGTATTGGATAACTTCATCAAATGGAAGACTTTCTTATACATATTCAACTGCACAACAAGGAGGATCTACCTTGCCCAAGGATTCCATTTCTCCTTCACTTTCTGAATCATGGGACAAGGTATTATCAAAATCCAGAAAATGAAGGTGACTAACCTCATCCTCTTCTTCTTGATGCGGGAAAAATGGAATTTGGGTGGCTTCATCAAAGGGATGAGGACACATCAACACTCCATCATCGTGTTCGATATCCTCAGATTCCAGATCCTCAACCACATATTCATTATTCTTGGCAGAAAAATGAGTAGTCATTTGCTCTTCCTTGTGGGATTGGAAAACCTCATTAATATCTTTCCCTTTAGCTTCTTGTTGGTGGATGGCTTTTTCCCCTTCTTTTTGGAAATCAGCAGTAAAAGTTCCAAGGGAAACTAATCTCTGGAAACTAAGGTGTCGAGGTGAAGAGGTATCTTATCTCGGACAAGGAGATGTTTTCCTCGATTCTTTTTAGCCATGTTGTGAGCTTCATCAAGCGTTCTTGGGCCCTTACACTTTCGAGAGCCCTAGATGCACTAAGGTACATTGGTATAAATATGAGCGATGTACTTGTCTTGGGGATGATGAAGCTGCAAAATTCGATATAATAATATGTCCTCAGACTATATCCTAGAAATGCAGCGGTTTCATTTCTCGATTTGTTTTGTATTAACAAATTATTTTTGGTGGTATTGGGATGTCTTTGGTGAATACCCCATCTTTTGAGAGAGGTTTCTTCCAATTGTTCCATGGTTGTGATGCTAGCATCAGGGACGTTGTCATACCACTTCCTATCATTTCCATAAAGAGTGGCAGAGATAAGATTTTCGCTGCCAAATCTTCAACATCGTCATTGATAGGGTGGAGCTGAAAGAAATCCTAGAAGTTACTCATGTGATAGTCGACTCTCTCCCCATCACTACCAATAAATCTAGGGAGCCAATTTTACAGGTACTTAGGGGCATTTGTGAGGGGTATCCCAGTTTTACTCATGTCTAAAGGTTTGAATTTTTTTGTGTCCCATTGAGAATTCATGGTTGGTTTTGTCATTAGTGGAGTCATGAGATAATTTTCTTGAAATTATTAAAGGGATGAGGGAATCACCCTCGATGGATTTTCCATCATAGGAATTTGGAAAGTAAGGGATTTGAGGAAAGCCTTACCGATGAAGTGTTGTCTTTAAGGGAGAATTGACTCAGTGTTCCACGGCTACGGCACAAAGAATTTTTGCTCCCTTTAATTTGTACTTATTCCAAAGGGAAAGGGTTGAGGAAAGGAAAATTATTGGTGTATGTGGGGACCTATCGCCTCCTCAATAGGATACCACTTTCTATTTAGGGTTGATGGCCCAATGATTTGAAAATAGAAGGCTGACTTGTTATGCTATGCAAGCACCAGCTACTTCATTAAAATAAACACGACGGGACCTTGCTTCATGTGTTTAAAATATGCAAAGATAAAATTATATTGTTAAGTTCATGCAACTTTTTGTAAATATTTATATGTGAGAATTATTCCTTTAGATGGTTAAATATGTACTTTAAACACATTACACAGCAACACAACACAGCAAATATTTACTCATGTCTAAAGGTTTGAATTTTTTTGTGTCCCATTGAGAATTCATGGTTGGTTTTGTCATTAGTGGAGTCGCCAGATAATTTTCTTGAAATTATTAAAGGGATGAGGGGATCACCCTCAGTGGAGTTTCCATGTAAGATTTGGAAAGTAAGGGATTTTGAGGAAAGCCTTACCGATAAGTGTTGTCTTTAAGGAGAATTGACTCAGTGTTCCCTGGCTACGGCACAAAAATTTTATCGCACAATTTGTACTTATTCCAAAGGAAAAGGTTGAGGAAAGGAAAATTGGTGTAACAGGAGGTTATCCTATCACTGTCACCTCAACAGGATACCTCTTTCTATTTAGGGTTGATGGCCCAATGATTTGAAAATAGAAGGCTGACTTGTTATGCTATGCAAGCACCCGCTACTTCATTAAAATAAACTTTACAGGACCTTGCTTCATGTGTTTAAAATATGCAAGATAAAATTATGTGTTAAGTTCATGCAACTTTTTGTAAATGTTTAT
>SNQJ01S0254247.1:0-12639 GCA_010110895.2 Picea sitchensis
TCCTCATCTCTAGCCACAGGCATCGATGTTTCTCGAAGATGTGTATCATTTAATACTTGTATATCTTCAAATGATATTGAGATGTAGATATGTTGTGTATTATTCGTGGTTTCACTTTAAATGGACAATTTGTCTAGTAATTGTATGTAACATGGATCTGCAGTGTACTTGCTTGACAACCATGCTTAGTTTGTCCCAAGCATGGGTATTCCCACCTTGGAGAGATTATCATTATTTTTACATATGGCATGCTCACAAACACTCATATCGAGCTCACTCGACTCTGTGCCTTCCCACTATGTAAAAATATTGTAATTTATTTTGACCATCAGTTGCTCTTATGAGCTCACACATTAGGGGGCATTTGTTATAGTCCAAAAATTCATTATCTGTGCATACAAGACATTGGCCCTTCCACTTACATATTGATGCAGAGCCCCCTTCTCTCCCAAAGGGTCCACGACCTCCCGATCAAGGATCTTAAGTTCTTGAGATGGATTAGCTCTTTCGAACCTTCAGTGGCCCTGTAACTCTTTACACTGGTCCATTTTCTCTTTATTCGCAAGTCCTATGGAACCCGCAGGCCCCTTCCTTGGCGCTTTTACACACTCTAAGTTTCTAGGCGCTAGCCCCTTCCTGCTAGTCCCACTCCTTCACATGACCTCGGCTATGGCCTGGGGCTAAACCTCTAAGCACTTTGTGGCTTCGAGTTTCGACTATATAGCATGCAACCGATTTTGTTCCACACAAACTTTGAACTGGTGGAGTTAATCAGAACCAGATCGATGGTTCATGTCCCCTCCAACAACCAATGGTGGTGATCTCTTCACATTTCGCGACTTTGGGTTTTTGGATTTTGACTCCTCGATACTTCAGATCCTTCGATTCATGAATCCTCGAAGGAACTCACGACTAATGACTACGTAACTCTCCCAGATCCGACAGTTTGGGACGATCTCATTTCCCTAGATGGATCTCAACCGTCACTTCGTAGCTTTCAACAGATTTCTCCCTTCCTGTTGATTCTTGTTGTTGTCTCTCATAAGCTTGGTTTCGACGCCTTCTTATGAATTCAGAAATCCTGTGAATTCCGGACTTAGTGATTCCTTTGAAAGAAATCTCTTTGTGCACTCCTTGTGCTTCGCGGTCCCATTCTCGACACTTAATCGATTTTTCGAATCTGTGCACTCCTTGCAACAGAATCTACACAAGACTTAGCTTCTTGCGGGTGATTGTGCATGCCTAGCATCATTCTCTTTGCAATCCTTGCAAAGGAAAAATTTAACTCTATCTCTTCTGATATTCTAAGTCAACACAAACTCTGTCAATGCACTCCTTGTGGATTGTATGCACACCTTGCATGAACTTGACGAAGAGAAAGAATTGAAACTTATCCAAACATTTCACAGCTTCACATATTCAACAACCTAACTCATTCATTCATGAAAACAAAATAACAGGGAATTGTAAACAATAGCAACACTATGCATTTGGATCAATTCTCCTCTGTTATATTCATTCAAAAGTAAAATAGCTAAAGCTATGGTAAAATAGTAGCTAAAAACTCAGAAACTAAATCACAAAAATCCCCTACTAACTTGCAGCAATATTCATTTGGGCATACAAAACCTCTATTTATCTTAGAGGGCCCTTAGGGTTCTCTCCCCCCCCTGGGATTACTCCTCTACTCTAAAAAAACTAGCTGCTACTTAATTTCCGTTACATCCAAGACTAAGAGTGAAACTCCCAGATCATTCATGATCGTTCGGCTCCCAAGTGCTTGATCTTCTTCAATTTTCGATCATTTCACATAAATAATTTGCAGAAAACACTAGCGGTTAAGATTTTGTAATGATTCAACGATGCGCTAAGGCGTTGAGTTGTCTCTCCACATAGGCTTGCTAACGATGGTCCTGCATCACACACTTTGCCAAAATACTGTCGAGGCTTCCTCTTAAAAAACATTTTTTTGTATAGTGTATGTGACCTATTGAACTAATCGCCCATGTACACACATGTGTTGCATACTATTTATCCCACGTACATATGCGAGATGCATGCTAGTTAGCCCACGTTTACCTCCAAAAGTTGCAAAAAATATAAAATTGCACGAAATTCGACAGAGTTTACGGGCTATAGATGGTTTCCTAACCATTTTACCCCTTGTAGATCGTTCCCAATCGGAATAACCATATTTTTATCATATAAAAAGAGGTGTTGGGGTGACATTTGACAAGACAAGAAAGAGAATAAGAAAAATCTGTCAAAATCCCTTCCCCTTCTTAGTCCAAGATATACGGGGATTTTCCCCATAGCATCCATGGACATGTTTCTAGTGGTCTCCATGGGGGCTTATGAGTCAACCAAAAGGGTCACCAAAGACTTATACAAATTCAAGAAACATATGTTAAGAAGTGTGTTGAGATAGATCACAAAATCCTAAGTAGGGACTTCCATTAACATGATAACCATATTATAGTAATTTTTTGTAATAATTTAGTATGGGAGAGCAATGAAAGAGTATGAAAACCAAAGAATTTTCAGTATTCACCATTTCAGAAAACCAAATAATTTTAAGTATTAGAAAATTCTTTGGTTTTCATACTCTTGCATTGCTACCTAGATACTGAAAATTCTTTGGTTTTCATACTCTTGCATTGCTACCCAGACTAAAGTATTACATAAAATTACTACAATATGGTTACCATGTTAATGGAAGTCCCTCCTCATGCTTTTGTGGAATCATAAAATTTGAAAGAATAGAAATACCTTTTTTTATCAATGTAAAACCCAAGTCATACAAGCGAAGAACATACCTTTAAACAAGGTTAAGAACATATTGTTGAAGTTATGTATGCAATGCATAGAATAATAGAATGAGAACAAAAAGCATATAATAAAATAAAACTTATTTTATAATGTATATAATTATGAGAAATATAATGTGTAAAAATATGATAATATAATGTAAACAAGTGGAGTTGCAGAGAAAAAAGTCCCTGCCAAGAAGGGAGAAAGAATGTGCTTAAATGTTCATGAAAACCAGGTTCTTTTCAAATTTTGCATCGGGTTCCTTTCAAAATCCTCTCCTTGTGTGATGAAAGAAGTTTATAATTCTATAAATGTAGCCCTTTCCACGTGGAGAGAAGTTGTGACAGCTCATTCATCCCATGTGGTGGAACCTTAGCGCTAACCAAATCTAGCCTCTGTAGCCAAATATTTGCATGAGCCCATGTTCTCAGAGTTGTGGAAAACTGCTTCTGATATTTTTTTGTATAGCAAGAGGCTATTGTTGTCTCATTTCTTTTTCATGGTTGCATGTGTCTCATTTATTGTTCATGGTTGCAGTTTATACTTGGTTGTCATTTTTCTGTATAGCGAGAGGCTATTGTTGTCTCATTTCTTGTTCAAGATGCTTGGGAGACTATTTTCACATAGCTAATCAAGAATTACTAATTAAGACCTTGTAATGATGACCTTTACGACTCCTTTCTACAACTCGTAAAGTGATTTTGGACACATTACAATTTAATCAACCACATATATTAAGACATATTTATGCAGCTTGGTGCTAAATTTGGGGCTAATAATGGTTATATAAAGTTATTTATTTATTTATGATGTTGCTTTTGGTATATATTGTGTTATATATTGTGAGATTTTGACAATTGTAAATTGAGTATGCCAGCATTGAGGTATAAAGGTCCTCCATAGATGAGACTCAGTTAGCATTGTTGGAGCCCAAGCCTTAAATAACAAAGCTTCGTTCCAAAAATTAGTGCCTTCAGTATTTCAAACAAACATTGATATTGAGATTTCATATTGAAATCGAGATCAAGATCAAATGAATGGATGGTTTAAGTGGTTGTATGTAACAAAGCCAAGTTTTGGAAAACACAATTTTTGATATATGAAATTTAATTGTAGTATGCCATTTTTTATTTCTTAAAAACTCGTTAGAGAATTATTGTGCATAGCTCATGATGGTGGTGTGTTTATTTCATTATGTTGGCAGAAACCTCAAAATATATATATGGAAGTGTAATATCTACCTGGACGATTTTATCTAGATGTTTTCTCAATAATGAGATCCTATGGAGGAATTAGAGTCTTGTAAGATGATTATCATATCAGAATTCTTTTGGTTTCTAATTATGTTCATAGTGATTTTATTTAGATAGGCAATTTATTTGTCATTTTTAAATTGTGTTAAAATTTTAGTAAATGTTAACAGATGGTTGCAAGGGGTGTACCTATTGGTAGAGGGTTATGTTATCATATTACGTGTTGGTATATGCAACTGGGTTTGTTTTCCAAGAAATGTTAAAACATTATATTTTATACTTAGTGAATACTGCAAATATTGTAAGCGAATATTACCCCATTTTATATTTAGTGAATACTACAAATATTGTAAGTTAATATTACCTCTCACCTGCCAGGTCTGACACTATTTCCCTCTATTAGGAGGCATGAAATATGGAGATACCTTGAACAACGCACCTTATAGCCTATATGCCTTCATGTTGGCTTAATGTAGTTATGGAAACTTCAATAGGTTGACTCTTTCTTACACCTCTACAAAATTGCATGCCTCGGACAATGGTGCACACCTTAGTTGTAGAAAAGAGTTAGATCCAATACAGAGTGGTTGAGGCTTCTAGCCATGGTAATTGTTGCATACAACACAGTGTACTTATGAAACATGTCTCCTTCCAAAGAAGTTGTTTATTGCAGGTTTCCTTATAGAGATTCACCAGCTCGTTCAGTATAGAAGAGCTTCCAATAACAAAGAGATGGAACAAGCCACTCTCCCTATGTATAGTAAGGTTCACCGTGATCCAACTTATTATACGTATAAACTGGTCAGAATGGAGTTCACTTCTATGCTAAAGAGAGAGGTTAAAGAAAGCTTACTCATTCGGGAAGATTATATAATTCTAAACACTACAAAAAAGCAGCACCCCTCGTCGGCTCTAGTTCTATCTAGTTACTGCTAGCAAGAGCACCTGTTCAACCCTCCTCTTTTCCCGATCAAGGTACTAATGTTAAAATGTGGATATGGCTAGTCCAGGTGTAAATGTATTTATGCCAATATAATATATGTATGAACAAGTATCTATGGTGTTATAGGTTAAAACCATGGAAACTAGAGGTCTTACCAAAACTAGAGATCTTACAAAGGATAGCTAGCTTTGGAGACCCAGTGGTTTCAACAGCAAAGCGTCGGATAAGATATAGTAAATATTTATTTCTATGGTGGGCAGGAAATTAAGAGCATAATTCTTTTAGGCATATCCCCCATAACTAAAATGAATTTTGTTCCTTTGGCTCAATGGAATGGAGCATATAGCATAGTGAATTTAATCACCAGAAGCCTTATGGGCAGTTAGGTTGTAATGTACAAATCCAAGTTGGAAGAATGTATCCAGTGATATAAGTTTTCTCAATGTTCGAAAATCATATAAGGTAGCGATAACAACGAAGTGAATAGATGGTTCATAAATCTAAGAAATGGTGTGGGTTAAATAACCGAAGAAGTACTTTAATGCCCGTCTAATTCTTTATCCCAATTCACGCGGATACATAATTTGTTCATTATAGGCTGATGGTAACTTCTTGCTTTCAGATACTTTTATTTGTCTTGAGCAAGCATTAATATGCCACAGTGAATTTGCTTCTTCTCCTCGACATAGCCAATTATCTTTGGCTCATGAGAACTGAACTTTCCCGATAGGAATTTATTCTGAGTTTACCCATTAGTTTCTTACTATACAAGTGAATTTCCTCCAATTATATCACTGTTATCTACATTTACTTGAAACGTCTTTGGATCCTACTTAGGGCCAGCTATCATAGTAAATAAAAGAGGCTCCATGACAAAGATTATGTATCCTAGAGGGATCATCAATGACCATTATGCAGAGGTAAAAATATTGCAACCAGTATCTAGAAATCTCTATAGGGCATAACCTATCAACGAATCTAGGAGCAGAGGTAAGGATATTGTAACTAGTATCTAAAATGATTTCGTCGTGTCTGAGAACTGGAAGAACATTGAATCTGCATTTCATATATATTGTGTGTAGCTATAGAGGGGTATAAGGATGTGACAACATAAAATCTAGAGCTACCAATAGCCGAGGTTTAATAGCCATTGAACTACTTTTAGGGAAAAGAATCATAAATACCTTGATCTAGAAAAGTGTTCCAAAAGATATGGAGCATATCACTAACTTGTGGAGCTTGAGGAACAAATATATTCAAATTCATCTAAGAGTTATAAAAGTAGCTGGAAGATTTAGATTTCTTACAAATGGTAATATGAATGTCGCAGGTGTCTACCACTGAAATCCCTCTTACCATAAAAGAAAAAAATATTGAGTTGCAAACTGAAACAAACTGGGATGACCTTCGAGGTGAACAGAGAGATATGGAATGACTTGGGTTGCAAGTGAATGTCTCCCGAGTAGGAGGAGGCAACATCGATCTTGAAGAAACACATGGGTAGATTAGGAGGAGGCAACATCGAGCTTGAAGAAACACATGGGTACAAAACTAGTAGGCATGTACCATCACACAAAGAACCAAGAAAATACCTTGAAGGAGGTAAGTATTGTGTAAATTTTTTTCCACGGGCCAAAAAATTACTATAAAATTGAAAGGAATTTTTATACGAAATGCATGCATAGATAAAGACCAGATCTCAATAGAGAACCAGATAGCCATGCGGAGCTATTGAGAACCCATTTCCATATTATGGGGTGCCTGTAGGTTTTGAAGAAGAGAAAACTGAGGTAAGTATTGTGTAAATTTTGTTTTTCACACTCCACATATACATTGTGCATTTGAAAATACATATCTCAAATGATAAAACGCTAGCGGTGAAGATTCTGTAATGATTCAACGGCGCGCTAAGGCGCTGAGTTGTCTCTCCACGTAGGCTTTCTAACGATGGTCCTGCATCACACACTTTGCCAAAATACTACCGAGGCTTCCTCTTAAAAAACCATTTTTTGGATAGTGTACGCGCGCCATTGAACTAATAGCCCGTGTACACACGTGTGTTGCAAACTATTTATCCCATGTACATATGTGAGATGCATACTAGTTAGTCCGCATTTACCTCCAAAATTTGCAAAAAATATTAAATTGCACGAAATTCAACAGAGTTTACAGGCTATAGATGGTTTCCTAACCATTTTACCCCTTGTAGATCGTTCCCAAACCGAATAACCATATTTTTATCATATAAAAAGAGGTATTGGGGTGTCATTTGACAAGACAAGAAAGAGAATAAGAAAAATCTGTCAAAATCCCTTCCCCTTCTTAGTCCAAGATATAGGGGTATTTTCCCCATAGCATCCATGGACATGTTTCTAAAGGTCACCATGGGGGCTTGTGGGTCAACCAAAAGGGTCACCAAATACTTATATAAATTCAAGAAACATATGTTAATAAGTGTGTTGAGATAGATCACAAAATCCTAAGTAGGGACTTCCATTAACATGGTAACCATATTATAGTAATTTTTTGTAATACTTTAGTATGGGGGAGCAATGCAAGAGTATGAAAACCAAAGAATTTTCAGTATTCACCATTTCAGAAAACCAAATAATTTTCAGTATTAGAAAATTCTTTGGTTTTCATACTCTTGCATTGCTACCTAGATACTGAAAATTCTTTGGTTTTCATACTCTTGCATTGCTACCCAAACTAAAGTATTACATAAAATTACTACAATATGGTTACCATGTTAATGGAAGTCCCTCCTCGTGCTTTTGTGGCATCATAAAATTTGAAAGCATAGAAATATCTTTTTTTTATCAATGTAAAACCCAAGTCATACAAGCGAAGAACCTACCTTTAAACAAGGTTAAGAACAGATTGTTGAAGTTATGTATGCAATGCATAGAATAATAGAATGAGAACAAAAAGCATATGATAAAATAAAATTTATTTTATAATGTATATAATTATGAGAAATATAATGTGTAAAAATATGATAATATAATGTAAACAAGTGGAGTTGCGGAGAAACAAGTCCCTGCCAAGAAGGGAGAAAGCATGTGCTTAAATGTTCATGAAAACCAGGTTTTTTTCAAATTTTTCACTGGGTTCCTTTCAAAATCCTCTCCTTGTGTGATAAAAGAAGTTTATAATTCTATAAATGTAGCCCTTTCCACATGGAGAGAAGTTGTGACAACTCATGCATCCCATGTGGTGGAACCTTAGCGCTAACCAAATCTAGCCTTCGTAGCCAAATATTTGCATGATCCCATGTTCTCAGAGTTGTGGCAAACTGCTTCTGATATTTTTTTGTATAGCAAGAGGCTATTGTTCTCTCGTTTCTTGTTCATGGTTGCATGTGTCTCATTTATTGTTCATGGTTGCAGTTTATACTTGGTTGTCATTTTTCTGTATAGCGAGAGGCTATTATTGTCTCATTTCTTGTTCAAGATGTTTGGGAGACTATTTTCACGTAGCTAATCAGGACTTACTAATTAAGACCTTGTAATGATTACCTTTACGACTCCTTTCTACAACTCGTAAAGTGATTTTGGACACATTACAATTTAATCAACCACATATATTAAGACATATTTATGCAGCTTTGTGCTAAATTTGGGGCTAATAATGGTTATATAAAGTTATTTATTTATTTATGATGTGGCTTTTGGTATATATTGTGTTATATATTGTGAACTTTTGACAATTGTAAATTGAGTATGCCAGCATTGAGGTATAAAGGTCCTCCATAGATGAGACTCAGTTAGCATTGTTGGAACCCAAGCCTTAAATAACAAAGCTTCGGTCCAAAAATTAGTGCTTTCAGTATTTCAAACAAACATTGATATTGAGAATTCATATTGAAATCGAGATCAAGATGAAATGAATGGATGGTTTAAGTGGTTGTATGTAACAAAGCCAAGTTTTGGAAAAAAAAAAAATAATATATGAAATTTAATTGTAGTATGCCATTTTGTATTTCTTAAAAACTCGTTAGAGAATTATTGTGCATAGCTCATGATGTTGGTGGGTTTATTTCATTATGTTGGCAGCAACCTCGAAATATATATATGGAAGTGTAATCTCTACCTGGAGGAGTTTAACTAGATGTGTTCTCAATAATGAGATCCTATGGAGGAATTCGAGTCTTGTAAGATGATTATCATATCAGAATTCTTTTGGTTTCTAATTATGTTCATAGTGATTTTATTTAGATAGGCAATTTTATTTGTCATTTTTAAATTGTGTTAAGATTTTTGTAAATGTTAACAGATGGTTGCAAGGGGGTGTACCTATTGGTAGAGGGTTATGTTATCATATTACGTGTTGGTATATGCAACGGGGTTTGTTTTCCAAGAAATGTTAAAACATTATATTTTATACTTAGTGAATACTGCAAATATTATAAGCGAATATTACCCCATTTTATACTTAGTGAATACTACAAATATTGTAAGTTAATATTACCTCTCACCTGCCAGGTCTGACACTATTTCCCTCTATTGGGACGCATGAAAGATGGAGATACCTTGAACAACGCACCTTCTAGCTTATATGACTTCCTGTTGGCTTAATGTAGCTATGGAAACTTCAACAGGTTGTCTCTTTCTTACACCTCTACAAAATTGCATGCCTCGGACAATGGTGCACACCTTAGTTGTAGAAAAGAGTTAGATCCAATACAGAGTGGTTGAGGCTTCTAACCATGGTAATTGTTGGATACAACACAGTGTACTTATGAAACATGTCTCCTTCCAAAGTTGTTGATTGTAGGTTTCCTTATAGACATTCACCAACTCATTCAGTATAGAAGAGATTCCAATAATAAACAGATGGAACAAGCCACTCTCCCTATGTATAGCAAGGTTCACCATGATCCAACTTATTATACGTATAAATTGGTTAGAATGGATTTCACTTCTATGCTAAAGAGGAGGGTAAAAGAAAGCTTACTCATTCAGGAAGATAAGATAATTCTAAACACTACAAAAAAAGCAGCACCCCTCGCCGGCTCCAGTTCTATCTAGTTACTGCTAGCAGGAGCATCTGTTCAACCCTCCTCTTTTCCCGATCAAGGTACTAATGTTAAAATGTGGATATGGCTAGTCTAGGTGTAAATGTATTTATGCCAATATAATATATGTATGAAAAAGTATCTATGGCGTTATAGGTTAAAACCAAAGGAAAACTAGAGGTCTTACCAAAACTAGAGATCTTACCGAGGATAGCTATCTTTGGAGACCCGGTGGTTTCAATAGCAAAGCATCGGATAATATATAGTAAATATTTCTTTCTATGGTGGGTAGGAAATTGCGAGCGTAATTCTTTTAGGTATATCCTCCATAACTAAAATGAATTTTGTTCCTTTGGCTCAATGGAATGGAGCCTATAGCATAGTGAATTGAACCACCAAAATCCTTATGGGCAGTTAGGTTGTAATGTACAAATCCAAGTTGGAAGAATGTATCTAACGATATGAGTTTTCAAAATTTTCGAAAATCATATAAGGTAGCGATAATGACGAAGTGAATAGATGGTTCATAAATCTAAGAAATGGTGTGGGTTAAATAACCAAAGAAGTACTTTCATGCCCATCTAATTCTTTATCCCAATTCATGCGGATACAAAATTTGTTCATTACAGGCTGATGGTAACTTCTTGCTTTCAGATACGTTTATTTGTCTTGAGCAAGCATTAATGTGCCACAGTGAATCTTCTTCTTCTCCTCAACATAGCCAATTAGCTTTGGCTCATGAGAACTGAACTTTCCCAATAGGAATTTATTCTGAGTTTACCCATTAGTTTCTTACTATACAAGTGAATTTCCTCCAATTATATCACTGTTATCTACATTTACTTGAAACATCTTTGGATCTTGCTTAGGGCCAGCTATCATAGTAAATAAAAGAGGCTCCATGACAAAGATTATGTATCCTAGAGGGATCATCAATGACCATTATGCAGAGGTAAAGATACTGCAACCAATATCTGAAAATCTCTACGGGGCATAACCTATCAACGAATCTAGGAGCAGAGGTAAAGATATTGCAACCAGTATCTAAAATGCTTTCGTCATTCTCTGAGAACTGGAAGAACGTTGAATCTGCATTTCATATATATTGTGTGTAGCTATAGAGGGGTATAAGGATGTGATGACATAAAATCTAGAGCTACCAGTAGCTGAGGTTTAATAGCCATTGAACTACTTTTAGGGAAAAGAATCATAAATACCTTGATCTAGAGAAGCGTTCCAAAAGATATGGAGCATATCACTAACTTGTGGAGCTTGAGGAACAAATATATTTAGAGTCATCTAAGAGCTATAAAAGTAGCTGGAAATTCAAATTTCTTACAAATGGTAATATGAATGTCGCAGGCGTCTACCACTAAAATCCCTCTTACCATAAAAGAAAAAAATATTGAGATGCAAACTGAAACAAACTGGGATGACCTTCGAGGTGAACAGAGAGATATGGAACGACTTGGGTTGCAAGTGAATGTCTCCGGAGTAGGAGGAGGCGACATTGAGCTTGAAGAAACACATAGGTAGAGTAGGAGGAAGCAACATCGAGCTTGAAGAAACACATGGGTACAAAACTAGTAGGTATGTACCATCACACAAAGAACCAAGAAAATACCTCGAAAGAGGTAAGTATTGTGTAATTTTTTTTCCACGGGCCAAAAAATTACTGTAAAATTGAAAGGAATTTTTATATGAAATGCATGCATAGATAAAGACCAGATCGCAACAGAGAGCCAGATAGCCATGCAGAGCTATTGAGAACCCATTTCCATATTATGGGGTGCCTGTAAGTTTTGAAGAAGAGAAAAATGAGGTAAGTATGGTGTAAAAAAATTTTTTCACACTCCACAAATACATTGTGCATTTGAAAATACATATCTCAAATGATAAAACTTGAAAATGTGAAAAAATTTAAGTAATGTTCCATTGAAAACCTGACCTGACTTGTTGTTGTCGTAGTTATGCAAACTAGTGACAAGTCTGAGAAAAATGGACGTTAGTCTGAGAAAAATGGACGTTAGTCTGATAAAAATGGACATTGGTTTGCAAGGATCGGAGACTAGTTGCCTGGATAGATTGATTGGGACTCGGCTAAGCATAAGGCCTCGCAGGTCAAGATAAGAAAATCTCTCATGAGGCTGACCTATGCAACCCTTATCCTCTTGTTGCGGCTTGCCCGAGTCAGGTTTCTCCTGAAGCCCTCTCCTCTCGTTGTGGCTTTCTTGAGCTAGGTTGCTCCTGTAGCTCGGGAAACAAACTGGGATGACCTTCAAGGCGAACAAAGAGATATGGAATGACTTGGGTTGCAAGTGAATGTCTCTGAAGTAGGAGGAGCCGACATCGAGCTTCAAGAAACACATGGGTACTTGCAGGAAAACAAGGTGGAACACATGGGAACAACAGATGGACAACATGCCGATAGTTAGGTAGCATGTGACAAAGTGGCTCAAGGGCATTCCAAATTTTAAGATGGAAAAACCATTTAACATTTAATGCCAAGACCTAATGCTAGAATTAAGCCTAGCATTACTTGACTTTAGGAATATTACAAATTGAATATGTACTTGAGTGTCCTTTTAAGCTAAGATATGGTCACAGTATGCCTC
>SNQJ01S0254249.1:0-12639 GCA_010110895.2 Picea sitchensis
ATTCACCTTCCTCGTCCTTTTGAATTCTTTGTTGTCTTGTTTCATGGTAAAGATCCTCCACCATGGATTTCATCAATTGAAATGCATCAAATAAATCATCTTCATATTTGTAAGGACCTAACCTTCTTGGTGAAGCCATCTCACGTTTACAAAATCTCCTTTGAATTTCTAGATTATAACTTGCAATCTTTCCTTCACCTCACTTGAGTCTAGCTCTTGTAAGCATTCATCTATCAACCCTTCTCTGATACCATTTGATCTAAAAATATTAAGTTACTGATCTAATCATTAGTCCTTCATTGATAAAAAAATCTTTTCAGTTTCTAAGATCTTTAATTTGACAGTGCACTTTGCAATGTTATGTGATTGCTTCATTTCAACAAAATTGTTATGCTTGTGAAATTATTTACTTAATGAAATCTTCATAAGTAATTTGTGATATGATAAAAAATAAATGAAGAGTAAACAATATCAAAAAAATCATACAAAAACTCGTTAAAGGAGTTCATCGGACTTCCTGGCTATGTCTCTGGTTCCACTCCAAATAGTGTGACCGCTCTTCATTAATCTCAAATGCTTTAAAAAAAGAAGAAGAAAGGATTACATATCAACTCTTGAAATCACATTTCAGATCTACAACTCTAGGACAGAAACAGACATCACCAATAGATTCTACAGAAAATTCTGGGACTTTAGAGTATAAACTCGGCTATGCTTAGCTCGAAAATTTGGGCTATAGAGGAACTTTTTTATTCGGCTACTCGGATGAAAAAACAAAAGTTATAATCAGACTCCACTTGAAATTCTGCAAATTATGAGTATAAAGTCGACCTACTTCTGAAACAGACCCTCGAGACCCCCGTCTGACATAGACTCCAATACTATGTTCTACCAGGTCCGTACTATCTCGATTTGCATGGAAAAATTCCTCTCCAACACCTTTTTTCCGGCTGCTCCAACTTAGAAACAAATGACAGATTCAGACTCCTCGCAAAATTATGCAACTTTTGAGTATAAAGTCGACATGGTTCTGAATAGGCTCTCGGGGCCTCCCCTTGGAAAAAATCTCAATGTTGCACTCTATAGATTCCATATTGTCTCAATTTGCATGCCAAAAGACCTTCTTTGCATCGATTTTTGTGCCCAACTAAATAAGGTAGAGTCTATCAAATTTGGTGAACCTTCTCCAGATTTGGAGGATTTTCACCCAATTTGCTGATATCCGCCAGATTTGGTGGAATCCGCTAGAACACCTTGGCCTTTTAGAAGGTGCCATGTGGCACCTCCTAATTAGGCCACATGGAAACCTTTGATTGGCCACCGCTGCTGACATCACCTGTTGATTGGGCGACCATGTCATTTGTTGGCATCATCCTACCACGTCATCGTACGGATGTTGACGTCATCCTACCACATCATCGTACAAATGTTGATGTCATCATGTATGAATGTTGATGTCATCCTTCCACATGTCGATGTTGACTGGGTTGTTGACGTCACACGCTGATGTCACTTGTGCCACATCGGCTGTACATATGTTGACATCATCATGTGTTAATGTTTAAGCCATTATTATAGATGTTTGCATTTCATTAGATAACAATAGCATAATCCAAGATCACTGAGAAATACACAATCACAAGAGACACAATCAATAGCATAATCCACCACCAGAAATACACAATCACAAGAGACAAATACACAATCACAAGAGAAAAAACATTTATCCTAGGAAACCCAACAAAACTTCCTTAATATAAATAGCCAATACAATGCCAAGAGATCTTTTATGCTAATACAGAAAGTCCTATCCCATATATGTGCCACTCTCTGTCTCCTTCTTCTCTAGCTGCAGTTTTGAAACTTGTCTCACAAAATGAAAAAGTGAGTTGTGTCTAAAGGAGGCTACTCTCATTTTGCTAAGAAGTTCCGCACGCGGTGAAGTGTCTCTCTCAATCGGCAGGGCCGAATTTCAAATTGGGTGGGTAAACCCACCTTTATTATATTTCTCGCTCTTTAATATATGTTGTGTTTACTTTATTCTCCTCCTATCATACCGGTTTTTACCAATCCGCAAAAGGGATTTGGTCCTATTAATATCCTATGATCAATCCACAATAGGGATTGATCCTATGAATAATATATTAATAATAACAAGAATACCCTTCAGCTATATTATTTCCAACACTCAATCTTTAACAAGAAGGTATTCTCAACGGCATCATGCAGAGAGAGGACAACATCATCAACAACATCGTAGGTGAGGATAGCATCATCAATATCATCTTGGAACATCAATTTATCTATAAACTCATCGAAGTCGACATCGATGTGATCGCTATTCTTGGCAATTCCAGACTATCATTCATATCAATATGTATTAGTATAAAACTATTACATCATCATCATCACAACACAAGGTCGGCATATCATAATATTAAGACTAGTTTTTACATACCGCTAAGTCAGCTCGCATCGGTCTTATCTCCCAATGTCTTCATTTTATGTCACAAGACTCAACCGAAGGCAAGATACTAGGACTGGTTTTACCGCCAAAATATCGCTCGGGAAGTAATAAGCATTAGTCTCATTTCATCAGCTCTCACATCATGACTCAATTTGAAGCAGATACTGGCCCCATTTCTCTTTACAACCATCCTATTTAAGCAGATACAAGATTGGATTACCTCATACTATCCAACAAAGCTCTGCTAGTATCATCATATCATCTTGTTTTATGTCACAAACTACTGCCCAAGTAAGGTACACATCTCATCTTTCTCTACGCCCCGACAACTCTCATTAGAATCAAGGAACACATCTCATCTTTCTTTACGCCCCACAATGAAGTCAAAATAAAGGAACACATCTCATCTTACTTTTTACGCCCGATGCCTAGGTCAAGCAAGGAACATCACATATTGTTTAATGCCCCATAACTCTACGTAAGGAACACATCTCATCTTTATTTACGTCATGACAACTCAAATGGCAAGGAACACATCTCATCTGCTTTATCGCCCCGACACCTAGGTCATAAGCAAGGAACATCACATCTTGCTTTACATCTAACAATTAGGTCAAGCAAGGAATCATCACATCAACTCCTCTTCGAGGAAGGTCCTTTCGAACAACACCAATCTTATCTCTAAGTACTCAAACTTTACGCTAGATAGAGGTTTGGTCAACATGTCAAAAACATGTTCATCCGTGCCAATGTACTAGAGATTCAGGGCTCCTCTCTGTACAATGTCACGAACAAAATTACAGTTTACCCTATGTGTTTCAATTCACGTGGAATACATGATTCTCTTTCATCTTTATGCATCTCTAGTTATCACATAGAATCCAAGGTTGCCTCATCTCTAAGTCAAATAGGATGGTTAGTAACTTTCGAAGCCATATAGCTTCGCTAAGTAGCGTGTACTACAAGCAATGTATTCTCATTGCTTACAGTCGGTAGAGCAATACTAGATCGCCTCTACTCTACCACGATATCATAGGGCTCTATCCCAACCGGAACAACATCCTCAAGTGTTTTTCCTATCGTAAAATACCCCTACCCAACTGGGTGACAAGATATCCACTCAATGTGAAATCATGATTCCATCATAGCCGACCATAATCTATTGTACCTTTAAGGTACCTCATCACATGTTTTGCTCAATCAAATGAACACATTTTCCTGGTTCTACCCGTAAACCTAATTTCAAGGTGTTCATGGAAAACAAATGTCTGGTCCGTGTTCAAGGCCATTAGTGGTCCGACATAATCCATCTATATAGTGTGGCATCAATCAATTCCACGGGCATCACCAACAACTTTCCAACTTCGCCTATAAGTGTGTTCATGGATTTTCACTCTAACATGTTGAATCTCTCCAAGATTTCGACCATATACTTCCTCGTTACAAGATCTCTGGGTTCTACCATACCTCAAGACCTAAGAAATAATGCATTAGGCCAAGGTCTTTCTATTCAAATTCTGCGGCAAGTCTATTTTTACATTCAAAGGATGAGATTTTTTCCAAGCTTAAGAATAAGTCATCCACATATAGCGCAAGATCAACGGGCTCATTATTCATGATTTTGAAGTAGAGATTTGAGTCCGCTTTAATCTTGGTAAATCCTAATCTCATCAAATAATAAACTATCTATATTGACTACTCAAGCTCTAGAGTTCCTGTTTCAATCCATATAAATCTTTCTTCAATCAACAGACATTAGACCCTCCCTCGCCTTCACCCTCAAATCCTCGAGGTTGCTCTATATACACTTCTTTCAATAACATCGCTTAGAAAGTTGTCTTCACGGCCCAGTCCGTGCAGCTTTCCACTTCATCTTAGCTACAAGAGCTAAGATGATGGTTTTGATTTCAGTGTATCTTTACACAGGAGCGAATCGCTCTTCATAGTCAATGCCTTCCTTCCTGGAAAAGCCACGAGTGACAAATATTGTTTTATAATTCTCAATACTTCCATCAACATGTTTTATTTTGAAGAGACATTTTGAGGATACCACATCTTTATTCTTCAGTCTTTGAACTATTTCCCATACTTCATTCTCATTATGGATGGTATCTTCATACATCCCCCATTCTTTCCTCTAAAGGCTTCTTCAAAACAATAGGCTCTCTAGAAGATCACATCAAAGCCATATAACCTGAGAATGGCTTTGGTCTTTCACCTATCTCAGAAGTCTGGGAATGTACTCTCCATCTCAAATAAGCCTCTCAGCCCAAGTCGGCATTATGGAGGATTTTCATTTGAGGAGGTTCTTGCACTCTACTATATCATGGTCTCTAGAAGTTCTCATTAGGGAAGTTACGACTTCCTCATTGGTTATGCATCTGGGAACCTCCCTCAATGTAGTATTGGGGATTATGGGTTCCTCTTCATATACCTCTTCAAGACATAGTTTAGATTTCTGAGCATCGCATTCATCAAAGGTCACATCCCCGATATCAACAATGCATAACGGGATATAGACATGAAGGCCTTGAGACCTCACAGATTCCACAAATATTCCTCCACCAAGGGTCCAACTTGTTTCTTTCTCTTAGGTATGGAATAAACATCGACAAACCAAATATTCTCGGTGATGGCTACCGGCTTCTTCTCAGAACATCTCTTCGGGTGTCTCTGAGCCCAAGTGCACTATGGGATAACTGTTCTGCACATAAACAATTGCTATCACGCTTTTGGCCCATAAGCACATTGGAAGATCTTTGATCATGGATCATAGTCTTCATAGCTTCGAGTATGGTTATGTTCTTCCATTCAGATACACCGTTTTTGGGATTATAGGAGTAGTGAGTTCCCTCTAGATCCCAACATTTTTTGCAAAAGTTCACAAACTCTTTGAGGTATATTCTCCTCCATTATCCTAATTGAGTATCTTGATCTTTCTTCGTAGTGTTCTCTATCAAGGTTTTGAATTTTGAACTTACTGAACACTTCATCTTTTAGTCTTCAAGAAATATATGATGGCATTGGGCCACACATCTAATGGATGAGTTCTAGGACTCCTTTTGTCTTCGTTGTCCCCTGGAAACAGACTTTGATATTCTTCCCTGCATCCATTACAAACGCTTTATGGCCTTTGAAAAGTTCTGTAAACTTGTGACCGCCAGATATATGTATGGTAGTGCCTCTGAAGTTGATGTGGGCTAACCTTATGCGTCAAAGCTCACATGCGTTTCATGGGTTATGGCAGCTTCCGAGTGACCCTTTAATTTATACAAGCCATTTTCTCATTACCAATGATGATTGCTTCATTTAAGGCTTTCCCTTAGCCCACATAAGAACTTTCTCCATCTATAAAGGCAACTCAAGAGCCTTTCTTTCTAAAGTTCAAATGGAGAGTAGGTTCTTCTTCAAGCCTGGTGCATATAGTATGTCCTTCATTTTAGTGAATTCAGGGAATTCACTTTATGGCTTGATTCTCCTATTCCCTCGATGGGATATTGGTAATCATCTCCATAAGTCATTTTTTGAGAAAAATTCTTCTCCGAGATACAAGAGAGAATATTTATATGTCCCTTCATGTGCTTGGATTCACCACTATAAATGAGCCAAGTATCCTAGGTGTTACGATTCCAGAGGGACGCATATCAAGACATGGTCTTGGATCTCCTCTCTTATCATCTTTGTGGGTGGCTCTTCATCTGGACTACGGGCATGGAACCCTTTGTTTCTCTGTATTCTTTTTTCTCCTGCAATGGACAAAACTTCACAATGTGTCCCATCTTATCACAAAGGTAGCATTGTACTGTGATGAGTAGTCTCTTTCTCCTTTCATTGTCCTTTTCTTTGAAACTCCTTGGATGAGACTTTATGATTGAATTTATTTGATCGTTGAGGGGCTCCTTATGAGTCTCCTTTGGAAGTAGGGTTTCTTCCTTCCTCCTTGGTGTGAGTAGCTAGGGATTAATCATCATCCCTTTCTAAAGAACACTTCACGATTTGTTACTCGCTTCTTCTTGGATGCATTCTTTCCTCATAGATCACAAACTTCGGGCCCTTTCTCGGGCACATATCAAGCTTGGATGAAAGTATCCAAGTTATTGTGAGACCATTTAGGGTCGCCATTATGAGTTTATCTTCGCCTATGGTATCTCCAATAACTTCTAGATTTTATTTGAATTCCGAGATTCTCGAGAAGTATTCCTAACTATTTCTCCTTTTGCATCCTTGTACTTTTGAATTAGGTTCTCAGATTCATCTTCCGCTTGATATTCCTTCCCTTCATATAGTCCTGGTCAAGGCATCAAACATTTCTTTCTCGGTCTTCTTAGATGACACATAAGGAATTAGATGGTCTTTGATTGAATCTCGCACGATTTTTGGCCCTTATTATGTCCTTTGATGTTTTGCCTTTTCTGCAACATCGCCGGGTTCTGCAGACTTTTCGACGAATTCATAGTCATTCTCTTTCAAGAATGAGGCTGCCCCATACTTCCAAGCATGAAATTTTTCCACTTCTTCTAACTTGTCAACAAGCTTAATGCTTGCATATATCTTTACCTGGAGCTAGGAAAATGACTCAAAAATGAAAGTGCTCAAAATAAAATGATCCTACTGTGAGGTGCTGCCATATATGCAGTATCCCTGGTGTGTTTCGATATGAGAAAATCCAACTTTTCTCCTCCAAGTCCTGGACATCTCATGGATTGATCGGTGCTCGGGTACCTCCTCGGGTACTCGGGC
Source organism: Picea sitchensis (assembly GCA_010110895.2). NCBI lineage: Eukaryota > Viridiplantae > Streptophyta > Pinopsida > Pinales > Pinaceae > Picea > Picea sitchensis. Next base: position 7,208 of record SNQJ01S0254249.1, read on the forward strand.
ACAATGTGTTTTCTCGCACTTTCAGGAAACTAGGTTTCACTTTCCGTGAGATTCTACTAATCGAAAGAAATGAGAGTGCCAAAGTAGTTCTTAGGGGAGGGCACACTTTTTAGATGGTTTTGGGGCTGAAAAGTTTCACCATCAAAAAGCTCTAATTTTCATAAAATTAATAGTGATGTTTTTCACTTGTGAAATATGCTTCCTTCAGCCTGGCTCTGGATACCATGTTAATATTTAAGCTAATATTATAAATGTTTGCATTTGATTAGATAATAATAGCATAATCCAAGATCACTAAGAAATACACAATCACAAGAGACACAACATTTATCCCTGGGAAAACCCCTCTAGTGGGAAGAAAACCCAGAAAAATTTCCTTAATATAAATACCAATACAATGCCAAGAGATATTTTAAACTAATACAAAAAAGTCCTCCTAGATATGCTTGCACTCTCTCCTTCTTTCTGTGAGTAGATCTCAACTTGTTTCTCAAACTGGGCAAGTGAGTTATGTCTAAGTGAAGCTTAGCCTCCTTTTATTTATACAAGTCTGCATGTGAAGTGTCTCTTCACCGGTAGGTCAATTTCAAACCGTTTGTAAACCTAACTTTATTATATTTCGGGCTTCTTTAATATCTCATTGGTCCTAATTCTCTCGACCGCCATTACATTGTCTTTGACTAACTGGGCAAAGGGATTCCGTCCATTATTAATAATTCCCGCATATGATCAATCCACAATAAAATTGATCCTAGGAATAATATATTAATAATAATAAGAATACTCTTTGCAGCTACATTATTTCAACATCATGTGCATGGTTGCCTATTATCATCTTGCCACATGGCGTACTGCCCTTCGCCACATCAATGATGTTGATATTATCCTGTATGGATTTACAGATGGTACAGAAGTATGTTGTGCTACTCAGTTGCTGACGTCAGCAGTACGAACTACCGTGTCATCGTTGTTTGGCGAAAAAGTCAAATCATGATATCCTTCGCATACGACGTACGTTTAAGGAGAAATTCACGTCGTTGGAATCTCTTGTCGAGCTCTTCACAATGGTACCCTTTTCATATGCATTTCAAACTTTTCATTTTTGAGCGATCTAGATCCTCCTTGATCAGGGGATGTGGAATGAGGAGAAAAGATAGATATTTGACAAGGACAATAAAGACCAACTTCTTTTGACCACCATTGTCGAGATTTAGAGTAATCTTACGATCCTTGACTTGGTGGTTGTGAGTAAATAATAATTCACAAATGAAAGGTTTATAAGCTCTGGTCATGAGCACGATTTGGGGATTTGGTTCAATAGGATTCTCAAGTCTAAGAATTCTATGATATATGTCATTATATGAAGGTTATTCTAGAAAAATTCTATCCGTTTTTGAATTGATGTTTTAGACCAGGCCAATGCGGTCCATCATTATAATAAATTGTAGGATTCTCAATGTTAATCATGTCATTAGGGGGTGAAGAAGAGTAGAAAATGGATTGGGGTTTAGAGAACAATTCCTTAATATAACATTAGTGTTGGAGGGTTTAACAAGTTGCAATATTGTGAGAAGTGGTTTTGTAAAAACTGCAATACTGTCTAGTTGGAGGGGAGAAAATGAAGGGCCTTCTGAGGTCGTAGTAGAGGGGACAAGTCTAGGAGAAAATGAGAAGGGGAATGGAGGGAAAAATGACATTTTCCCAAATTGCATTCTTCTTCTAGAGCATGCTAACATGCTATAGATAGAGATGAACTAGATACTATGACTATTTCATTACATAAAGGAGGTGATAAACTAGAATTAAACTTAAAGATAAGTACCTATTATGGGTCAGAAATGGAGAGTTGCACCTAGAGATTGTAGAGAACTTAAATGTATTATTGTATCATATGGATAGAAAATTACTAAAGTTCAAGCTATTTGGACCAGATGCCTTCACTATATCTGGGGGGATAGAAGCAACCATGAAGGGTGGTGAAAAAAGCATTCCAATTGGTTATGGCACATGGACTAGGTTGAACTGCCTCATAATTAAGTTCAATGAAATGGGAGGTATCCTCTACCCATGTGTGTTGAGCATTTTCCCACAATTGTGCAGCTAAACCCTAGAGATGGCAAGTGGCCAATGTGACCTTGTCCAATTATAGTAGGTTTGATTTATTCTTGAAATAAGTGGATAATGACTTGATCTAGGCACCCACTTGTTTGCCACCAAAGGATCCTACAAAACAAGGGAGAGTCACCTAAGGATCCCAATGCAAGCCAAAAGTAACTGTTGAGTGGGAGGTACTATTCTTCATTTCTTTCATGTCAATGACCATACCCTACAAAAGTTGAATTTGTAGCTTAGTGATGGAGATGTCTTCATTTTGATTCATCTTATGAGGAGCTATATGTGTTTTGCATTTTTTTTCTTTATTAAATTATAATGTATGTGTTTCTACTTGAGCCAAAAGGACGTGCTTTAGTGTTTTTCTTTTAAGGGAGTCATTCCCTAGTGGGTCATGGCTACATAGGCTAAATATAGACTTGGCCCTCTTGATTGCCTTGGTTGCAAAAGATAGGAATGAAAGATTCAACACCAATTTATATATCATATGGATAGAAATGATAACAATATTTTTTTCCAATGACAAACTTTCAGGGGAAACCCACCAAACACTTCCCCTCATCTCGAGGATGGTACTCAAGGTAAACTGGATTCTTCAAGGCTTAAAGTTCATACAATAATATACTCATTAAGAGTTCGACATTCCACTGACATGAATAGATCCTGGGTGGGGAGGACAACTGATCCGGATTTAGGAGCGGAAGGAATGATTAATAGACTGAATACAATAAACACAAAGATATGAAGAACATCGCAGATATTCAATGAGCAATATCTTCTATTGAATAAATGAAATAGGTTGAAACTGTAAAACTGTAGAACTAAAACACTTGCTCGAATGGTGGTAGCTATCTCTGAGAAGAGATGTGACTACTGCACGCATCCGTCTGAGTAGAATGATTACAATGAGGTTCCAGAGGCCTTTTTGATATTACTCACGAATGACAAAACCCTAGACATCCAAAAACCTAACCCTAGGAGATGAAACACCAAACGTTGTGTGGGCCCCTATGGGTAAGTTGGTACCTCAACTTCTTGAGGTCGTAAATTTTGCATACGACCTCCATTTTAGGCGCGTGATAGCCCGTTGGAAAGGTACTTTTAGAGAACTACACATTGCACCATCAAACTCTTACTATGTTTACAGTTTGACTGTGGTGAGCTAAAAAAACACTGTTAAGGGCCCCAAAACGGCCTTGGAAGTACAACAATATGTGCTGACATGAAAACATACAAAATAATCCAGTTGGATTAGATGGGAGGCCACCAGTATCCACCTAGAAGATGTGTAGGGCTTCAGATAACCCCAGAAGCATAGAACCCACAATTACAAATAAGTACAGAAGAATGTGCTAAACTAAAAACTAACAAGAGGAGCTAGTTGGAATAGGTGGATGGCCATCAATATCCACCTGGATCAATCCCTCCCCCACCTTAGGAAGAAATGGTCTCCATTGCATTGAGTTCCCCCATCAGGTGAGGAAATTTTTGTTGGATTTGGCCCCGGGTGAGCCATTTTCCTTGGTGTAGGAGTTGCCCTGCCTTGACAACCCGATAAAGTTGGATCCTCTGCTCACGAGTTCCCTTGACCTGTGTGTCCACTATATCATCAGTGGATGCATGTTCCATGTAGTCAGGGTTGAGCTATGTTGGTGTCAGCTATTTTGTGATTTCTGAGGTGTCCAATAATGGGGGAAAATATGGTTGAAGGAGGTTCACATTGAACACTGGGTGCAAGCCAAGGAATGGTGGAGTGTTGAGCTCAAAATCATTGTTACCCACAACCTTGGTGATGGTGTAAGGCCCATAGCAAAGTGGGTGGAGCTTCCGATGGGGCCCTGTAAGATGCTCCTTCTACAAGTGTAACCAGACCTTGTCTCCAACCTGAAACTAGTGCGGTACCTTGTGTTGATCATGGCGTTGCTTGTACTTAGCATTGGCTTTCTGAAAAATCTCCTAGACCTATTGGCAGATGTGTTGAATCTGCTCAATGAATCTGGTGGCTTTGTTGGTCTCAGATTGAACATGGGAAGAGTCTGTCCGTGTGGTTTCCAGAGGGAGTGAAACATCAATGGGACCCAAGGGTTGGAATCCCAATCCCACCTGAAATGGGCTATGGCCAGTGGAGCTATGGAGAGCCCTGTTGTAATTGTGTTGAACATAGGGGAGGCTCTCATCCGATGTACGCGAATGCTTAGAGTTGTACATGCACAGGATGTGCACAATCATCTGATTGGCGACATCTATCTGACCATTTGTTTGGGGGTGGAAAACATTGGATTTAGTGAGGTTGGTGTCCAACAATGACTAGAGACTCGACCAAAATGTCCTAAGGAACCTGTTGTCCCAATCGAAGATGATGGTCCGTGGTATCCCAAAATGGACCCACACTCGTTCGAAAAAGAGATTGGTAGTATCTGTCAATGTGATGTTATTCCTGTAGGCTGTGAAGATGGCCATCTTTGAAAATCGATCAACGACCATAAATAAAAAATCATTACCTTGCTTGGTGGACGGAAGGCTAGATAAGTAATCCATAGAGATGGATTCCCAAGGATTCTCTAGGGTAGGAAGAAGGGTGTATAAGCCTTGCTTCTTGATGGTTGCCTTGGCAATGGCATAGACAGTGCAAGATTTGATATACTTTCTGACTTCCTGTCGAAGTTTTGTCCAATAAAAATGTTTCTGGAGAACGTCCACAATTTTCTCCATGCGAAAATGTCCTGCCACCCGACTATAGTGGGCTTCCCAAATAAACTTTTCACGCTCACTTGCAGGAACAAAGAGATGGCCCAGATGGCATAACAACCTGTCCTGAATGTGAAAATTAATGACATTCGCGCCTGTACCCAAGAGATGATAAGTGGTGGTGAATTCCAGATCTTGTTGATAAAGTTGGGGCCACTTAGATGCCTCATGTCCATAGGAATGGAGCACAATGGTGAGTGCAACCACGAGAGTCCAACTGAGGCATCAGTGACATGATTTATGCTCCCTGTCTTATACTTGATGTTGAGATGGAATTGTTGCAGGTAGGTGGACCACTTATGATGGCAATCGTTTTGCAACTTCCCTTGTGTCTGTATGAACTGCAGAGGCTTGTGATCAATGTGGATGATCGTGTCCTTTCCCATAATGTAATTTTTCTATTGATGACAAGATTATACAATGGAATACATTTCCTTGTCATAGGTGGGGTATTTCCGGACAATATCTGAGAGTGTATCATGTTCGACAACACAGGTATTCCAACAGAGGACGAACACCTTCAGTAACCACTCACATAACCAGATCAAAGATCAACACACCGATGTTTTCAC
>SNQJ01S0254251.1:0-12639 GCA_010110895.2 Picea sitchensis
TCATTGTTCAGCTCAAAACTTGAGCCAAAAATACCTTTTACATAAAGTTCTCACTCCAATCTTAAATCCTCTACCACTTTCCATCTAGGAAGTCTTTTGTTCTCCACAACCTAGTTCCCTGTCTGAGCCAAGAATTCTAGTCCGTGTGCCTTCAAAGCTAGAACAAGATTCCTAGATAACTTATAATAAGTATGAGACCCTATCAAAGGATCAACTCCAATCCTGATGTATTTCCCATTTCTAGGTTTCCAATCCAACCATTCAGTAATGATGGGCAAGGATGAGGTAAGAGCTCTCCAAATGTTTGAAATACCAACGCAATTTTTCCTACCTTTTTTGAACCAGTCTACAATTGATTTCTTCCTGAGGTATTTTTTAAGTACCGCCTCATGCCAAAATCCATGAACCATAAGACACCTCCATAAACTCTTTGTTGCTAAGGCTTTCCCAAAGGTATCAATATTCTTAATTCCCCACCCACCCATCTTTTTAGGTTTATCTAGTTGATTCCATCTTACTAAATGGATCCCTTCTTTTATCATTTTCGCGGTCCACAAAAAAATAAACATCCTTTTCCTAATAGTATTTAAAATACTTTTTGGTATTTTATCTAGTGAAAGCCAATAAACAATAATAATTTCCAAGACAACTTTTACAAGAGTTACTCTTCCCCCTAAACTCAACCATCTATGGCTCCAATTTGCAATCTTTTTTTCAAAAAATTTCACCAACTAGTTCCAATCCATCCTATTATAGCAGTTTGGTTTCAAAAAACAACCAAGATACTTAAATCCCTCATCAATTGGTTTCACATCAAATGGAAATATCTCTTTCAGCAAGGCTAAGTCTTCTTCTACCCATCCAGCTTCTAAAAAGGAAGATTTATGAGGGCTAAAGGCCATGCCTGTTGCTTTGCAGAATAGTTCTAGAATTCCTTTTAATACCTCCCATTCAACAATTTTACCATTACCAAATACAATAACATCAGATCTGTAATATATAGTCCTCTTGCAACTGGTATTCCTTATATTTTCTTCTCTCTTACCTTCTCTTTAATAGTTGTAACACCCTATTTCCCCAGTCTGTAAAATAATTATATTGGCCAAGAGCTGTGGCAAACTCAAAGATGTGAATGTGTGATTTGAATGGACCTTAGTAAAAGATCCATGAATGTAAATAATGTTAAAAAAAAAAAAAAAAAAAAAAAAAAAAAAAAAAAAAAAATAGACCACGATGGCTAAAGAAGGTGGTGGAAGGCACCTGGAAAGTTGGCATTAAATTCCACCGAAACCAATACCATTTTTGGTCTTCACTGGATCGAAGATCAAGAGTGGCTTGCTAGCCCTGAAATTAATTCTTTGCAGGCCGGTAGGTTGATGTTTTGATGAGGGATGGGATGGTGAAATTCCCATTCGTAGAGTCGTTAGGCCTAATCGGTGCTAGGGTAATCGTGCCACATGCGACCTTGTGAGAGGATAAGGTGTATGGTAGAGGCGATTGAAAGGGGAGACACGATGGGAACTCTGGGATTATGCAGAGTGAGTGGTAGCAGGGAGGAAGGATTGCAACTTTCACTCTTGGTCACTGGTAGGCAGAGAGACGCAGGTCTCTGGAAATCGTGGTCTCAGCTCGGTGATGGCTAGTGGTAAAATCATTTGGAATCGTTGAACTCTGAGTTGGGCAAGGTGGAAGCGAGCACCCTCTCAGCAGTTTTTATATAACTTGGTGTTTTTCTAATAAGTGTTATATCTTTGTATCTTGAATTTAAATATATTAGAATGTATGCTCATGGTTTGTGCAAATTATGAATGATTTCAATAGAAGAGTATGCGTATGGTGTTTTGATTCTGAAATGGTGATTGCATGCTTATAGCGAGAGCAGTAGCATACAACTTATACATGTATATATATATAAATGAATAAGTGTAGTTTTCAGTTCTTCTCTCAGGAAATGGTTCCCTTATTTATAGAGTGTGGTTTGGATAGATCCTTTCCCCAGGGACAACTAGCACGGAAATTTCCCTCACTCTATAAATCCGGAGTAAGTGCCTAGAAAGGACTGTTGTCACAGTAAAAACCTTTAGATTACTCACTACCAGTCCCAGAAGTTAATAACTCAGAGATTTTAAGAGGACCTCCAGTCGGGTCTTCAAACCTAGCAAAATTTACCCAAGGGCCCGAAGAAAGAATTAATGGTGTAGTTTTTAAAATACTGCACGGGAGAGAATGGTATTATTAGACTTCTATATTTTAGAGTTTCAGCACACGGGGTTATCTGGTCGCGAGTCCTCTTGTACTGTTGAGTCCACGAAATCAGGCAGTGAAATCGAGGCCTTGTGTGGATGAATTAAGGACATTTTGGTAGTTCAGTACCCAGGATATCCTTCCTCTTGCTAAATGCATGAATGAGATCCTTTGGAGGATCTAAGATTACATTCTGACCGTTTAATCGGATGAAGAGCATAGCGTTAATGCCTCGACCACAACAACTGTAAAGTAGCCGAATAAATGGAGCAGATGCGATTCCAAGACCCATCAATTGTTAATTACTGGGCCAGATCGGTATTTGTAGAGTACGTGGTGGCGGTAAGCATTTCAACTTTTAGTACATGGGAGATGGAAATTGCAAGAACCCTTGTCCTCAGAGCTCGAAGTAAAACTGCGAAATCCCAAAATGAGAGTATAGTGTTTTGAGTTGATGTTTGAGGTTTTGGCTCCGGGGAAACCAAGTCACGAGACCTCATGATTCAGCATGTCCTTGAAAATCCAGATGGGAATGAATACTGAAATGATAGTAGCGTGGATGAGATATGGTGGTTCGGTGTTTCGGCATCCGGGATACCTGAGGGTAAGATCCTCTTGTCATCACATGCAGTGATGAAATCCCAGTATGAGGCTTACGAAATGAGTATAGTGACTAGAATTTAATGTTCCGTTGTTTAGATCGCGAGATATCACAGGCAAGTCTCTTGTCCTCATGACTCCAGAAATCCTGACTTGCGACATCCCAAAATGATAGAGCATGGGCGGGACCCATGATATTTCAAAGTTTAAACAGGGAGACCCAAATCACGAAATCCCCTCTTGTCCTACTTTTATCCGAAATCGATAAAGAAGTCAAAATGGACTAGCACACATAGTTTTGGTGTTTCGGCGTTTGATGCAGGATCTCAAATGTCATTTTCATCATGTTAAGCTAGACACAAAATTTCGATGGATGAAACCCCCAAAATGAACAAAGGAAATACATGCATCGCGATTTCACGAGGTCGTGGCCGTGAGCACCTCTCCAGATAAGGCACAATGGTCATAGCCATCGTTCATATGAGTATGGATAAGGGATGGAAGGGTCTATGCCTCCGGTAGTAGGGATGAAATTCATTCCTGGGAGAAAAGGTAGAAAATTTTCTAGCCCTTGGTAGATACGGTACAAATTGGTATCGAGCATGGTTACAACACTTAGCTCCCAGGCTCATAAGCGAAATTCTTGTGAGACTCCATACAGTGTTGTTGTTAAAAGGGAGCGCTCCTTATCTTGACCCCCCCAATTAAAAGTCGAAGTTAAGAATGAAAACTCCTAGTATTATTATTGCATGAGAAAATATGAATTATGTCTTGGTTATAAATGAATATGAACATTGACTAACAACCAACATTTTCCTTTTTCACACAAGCGGAAAATCAACCGCGAGAAATTATCGGCCCGTATAGAATGACTCACCATGAAGTGGGGAGGGATCCCATGATAGAGACGAAGATTCTGATGAAAGGAGGTGGTAGGGACCCCTCTAGATCTAGCCGAGAATATGAGGAGCCTCATGGTCGAATTACAAAGGCTGCGAAATTTTGACAATGAGAGGATGATGATGAAAGAACAAGAGAAACAAAGCCAATGATGCTTGTTGAGTTTTTCTTTGCAGAGTTTATCCGACCTACAGAGACAAATGAAGCATGAACCTAAGGTACAAAAACATGATCATATCAGTTTCCACACTGAGAGGAGAACCTCGAAAAGGTTACGTCGGTAGGACAATGACGGGCGTTTCTATGTGGAAAGGTTAGGAGGCCTCTTCTACTTGATAGAACAGTTCTTATTCGAAGAAGGCGGAAAAGCGGAAGCTTCCAAAGTCATAAATTCAAAGAATTGAGGAAGGCCAAACCACCCTCCTACGACGGTGAAATAAAGAAGGAGAGGAAGCAAAAGGCTTAGGCACTTGGACTAAAGTATTTTAGAGTCCATGACTTCTCAGAAATTTGAAGGCCCGAGTGGCCACTCAACAGGCAGGAAAGGATTCCATTTGGTTTGAAGACCTTAAGAATGTGAAAAGAGGGTTGTGAAGGACCTAATCTTGAGAGGCAGTTTGAGAAATACTTAGGAAGAAGTATTTGTCGAGGAAAAATATTTTGATGAAAGACTAAAGATTTCTATCAACTCAAACTGGAGCAACTCACTATATAGAGGGAATATGTCGGATTCCTCGAGTTCTTAATTATCCTATATAAAAAGGCGAGGAAAATACAAGGTAAAGCGTTTCATCCAGTGGACTACCTAAGGACTATAGGAACAAAATTGAATTTGATGACAAAGACCACAAAGACACTATAAGAAAGGCAATATATTGTCATGAGCAGGTTGGACAGCCAGGATAGAACCTCACAAAGAAATTTTGAAGCAGAAGAATGATTTCGAGGTTGAGAAATGGGTTTAAATTCCCAAGATTTAAGAACTATAAGAAGAACTCAAGGATGAGCTTCCCAACCCAATTATACTAATAGAACTTTCCCTCCTTGGTGGAAATAAAACTTGGATCTGTTACCCGGTAGTGATAACAAAGAGAGAACCTTTGAGGCTGGGGTTAGAGAAGAACATCTGGCGGAAATTTGTCCATAGAACAACGAGAATGGTTGGAGAATTATAACATCTAGGAAGCTACCACCTTCAATGATGCGAAATTAATCTGTAAAATCTAACCAATATGGATAATGGACAAGTTGACCACCAAGATTCGATGGTGGAAATGAAGGAATATGATTCCAACCATCTAGTGTCTGTTATGATTGACCCTAGTTCAAACTTGGTTATATAGCCCCTAAGATTGTTGATAAGTGTAAAGTATAGCCACATAAACCACAAGCCATGGTTGGTATAGTTATCAACTGGCACCAAAAGAAAGGTAACAAAGGTCATACCAGCATGCTAATTAATGTTGGGTGAATTCTCCACCCAAGCAACCATTAACATAATACCCCTAGGATCATATGATGTTTTGTTGGGTAGCTAGCCACTACCATAAAGAAACCAGTTGGATTGTTACCCATAAAACCTTAGAGATGTATATGTAAAAGTAAAAAGAAGGAAGAAGGGTAACCTTACAAGGGGTTCAAAAGCATGTCTTGGTGAGAAAAATATCAGCCCTGCATATGAGAAAGTATTTCTGAAAGGATGTCCCCTATATGCAATATAGGTTTTGAAAACATTTGAAGGCAACAAACCAAGCCTCGAAGACCCTCCCGGAGAGAATCTGAGAGATGTATTTTGGAAGGAGAGTCTTGGGTCTACCTACGAAGGGACGTGAATTCTCGATAGAACTTACGCAGGGGGCTGATTAGGTGTCTAGGACACCCTCTGGGATGAGTACACACGAACTAGTTGAACTCAAATTGCAATTGGGAGAAATGATGGATAAAAGGGATATGTCGACCTAAGCGTGTCTCCATGGGGAGCAGCAGTCCTATTTGTGAAAAATAAGGAAGGTACACTTAGACTATGTATAGATTATAGACAACTCAATAAGGTAACCATAAAGAACAAATTACCCTTGCCGGGGATCCCGATGACTGTTGACCAATTGGGGGTCGTCTATTTCTCAAAAGATTGACTTGAAATTAGGATACCATTAAAATTATAATCAAAGTGAAGACATCATAAAGCATATACGGGCGAAGAGGTATGGTCACTATGAGTTTGTAGTAGTACCATTTTGGGTTAACAATACCTGCCACTTTCGTAACTTGATGAACAATGTACTCATGAAATTCCTAGACAAATTTGTCTTTGGTTTTTATTGATGATATATTGTTTACTCCAAGAATAGGAAAGAGCATGAAGAGCATCTTAGACTTGTCTTGCAAGTGCTAAGAGGGAACATGACTCTATGCGAAATTCATCAAATGTGAATTCTTCTAGGAAACAAATACATTACTTAGGCCATGTCCTGTCTGAAGAATGAGTAGCAGTAGACCCTAACAAAAATCAGGTCTATCATGGAGATAGCCTATCCCAAAGGATGTATTTGATGTCGGATCCTTTATGGGATTAGCGGGATACTATGGGAGATTTATAAAAGGATTCTCAAGGTCGGTTGTTCAATCACTTCCCTCTAGAGGAAGGGACAAAATTCACATGGACACAAAATGTGAAGAAATATTTCAAACCCCTAAAACATCTCTTGACCCACGCACCCATTTTGAAGATCATCGACCCCGAAGCTGACTTCCTCATGTACACAGATGCATGGGAAGGGCTCGGGAGAGTCCTTATGCAAGGAGGAAGTGTGGTCACCTATGAATCCCAAAAATTGAATGAGCAGAAGTCCAGCTATGTGACCCATGATCTAGGTTAGGCGCCATAGTGCATGCCTTGAAATGTCGAGGCATTACCTCCTAGGAAGAGAATTTGTACTTATGATAGATCACCATGGATTGCGATATCTGTTTGACCAAGCTGAAACAACCACTTACAAGCTAGGTGGTGGCCCTCCTTATGAGTTTGATTTCGAAATCAAACACATTAAAAGGGAAGAAAATAGGGTGGTCTATGCCCTTAGCAAAAGCATGAAAAAAAATTCACACGGTAGTGGTGAGAACCTGAGCCGGATGTCGAAAGAAAGAGTCAGAAATGCATAAGAGATAGACACATTCTTCCATACCATGACCTTGTACACCTTGAGAACCCACGGGGATAAAGTATGGAGGATACGAGGATGATGGAAGGAGGTCTTCTCACTTACCAAAGCCCGGTGTATATCAGTTGTGACAACTTGAAGAGTTCATCTTGGATGAACTACATAAAAGACCCTATCTTGGTCATCGAGTTGAAGATGATCATAGCCACCCGAGGGAAACAATTCTATTGGCTGGATTGAAGAAAGACATAGGTGAGTACCTAGCCAAATGCATAGAATGCCAACGAGGTAAAGACGAACACCAACACCCAACATGATTATTACAACCTCTACGATCCCAAAATGGAAATGAAACCATCTCCATGGATTTCATCACTTGGGATTACCAACCTCGATAAGCGAGGAATGGCATACATCATGGTGGTGGATGAATTGGTAAAGTCGCTCACTTTATCCCGAATCAAGAGATCAACTTATCAAAAGGCAATAGACATTGCCAACATATTCTTGAAGGAGATATTTAAAGCGCCATGGTATACTAAAAGAGATAGTGTCCTACGAGAACCGCGAAATTCCTCAACTTTGGGGAAATCACTAATGGTGGATTTAGAGACCAAGTTGTTGTTTAGCACAGCCTATCACTCTCTCAAGCTTAGATGGATAGACGGAAAGAGTGAAACAAATACTAGAATACATGCTAAGAATGCATGTAATACATCAACACAAGAAGTGGGAAGACTAACCCACTTGGTGGAGACCGCCTACAACAATAGCTGCAAGAATCCTTAAAGAGATGAATCCCTTGAGGTCCTTTATGGTAGGCCGTGCAACACTCTTTTTAGTTGGAGTAATCCCGTAAACGAAATTTCTTTTGGACCCGACATGTTTGAAGAAATGGAACAACAAGTGGCTCGGATAAAACAAAACCTGTGAAGGTCCCTCGGGACCGGCCAGAGAAAAGCTTCACATGCGACCAAAAGAGAACAGAAGAGAGTTCAAAGGCGGAGACCATGTATATATAGAGTTAGATTTGTGAAGAGTTCTTCGAAAATGGGATCTTGTGCCAAGTTGGCACCTGAGTTAATGGACCTTTGAAGTTCTAGATAGAGTGGGACTGTAGCCTATAGGCTAGCACTACCCTCCCACAGGTAAAAAACATGTTTTCCATGTCTCATTATTGAAGAAATATGTACATGATTCTAATGTGATAATTGGTACAGTGCGTGATCCAAGTGGAGCTGGAGGGAGAATTTCTAATAGAACCCCAATTCATATTGGACGGAAAGGAAACCCCACTCTGGAGCCGAACCATTGCACAAGTCAAGGTGGAATGGAAACAATTTTGCTTGGCGGATGAGGCTACATTGGAAATGGAGAATGCCATGAGAAAGGCATACTCATTTTTGTTTACCTACATTGCATACATGTCGGATAGAACATCGAGGGGGCGATGTTCCATTAGAGGAGGAATTGTAACTACAAACACAGTCTGTAAAAATAATTATGTGGCCAAGAAGCCTGTAGCAAACTCAAATATGTGAATGTGTGATTTGAATGGACCTTAGTAAAAGGTCCATGAATATAAAATAATGTTATGACTATATATATATATATATATATATATATTTCTTGAAGGGGGATGTGCTAACAAAGAGACCGATGGCTAAAAGAAAGGTGGTGGAAGGCACACGGAATGGTGATGTGCTTCCAAAACCAATACCATATTTGGTATTCACTAGCTCGGAGAACCAAATGACTCGCTGGCCCTGAAATGAATTACTAGCTAGGTTGGTAGGTGAAGAGGCTCCTCATGAGTTAATGAGGGATGGGGATGTTGCCCATCCATGGAAACCTCAAACCTAACCACCGCAGGGAAGTTCATGCCACACAAAACCTCATTTGGAAAGAGGTGTGGGAAAGTGGGGCCAGCGAAAAAAGATTTGCAAGAGGAGAAATGAGGAAGAACTTTGGAAAATATACGAGTGATTAGTGAAGCTGAGAGAGAAGAAGGAGAGTAACCTTCGTTCGACTTAAGCGAATAAATTCAGTCTCACAACATAAATAGTCCTAAGCTTCGGGGGTGGCTAGTAGGTAAATCCATTTGGAATCAACGAGCCTCACAGTTCTGAGTGAAGCAAGCACCCTCGACGGGAGGTTACATCAAACAGAGTGTTTTCTAGTAAGTGTTATATCTTGTATCTTGAATTTAAATGCCGACATGTATGCTTATGTTTTGTGAAATTATGAATGATTGGTGGAAACGAGCACCCCTCTCAGCAGTTGCATCAAACCCGGTGTTTTTCTGATAAGTGTTATATCTTGTATCTTGAATTTAAATATTCTGACATGTATGCTCATGGTTTGTGAAATTATGAATGATTTCAGTAGAAGACTATCTGTATGGTGTATTGATCAGAAATGGTGATTGCATGCTTATAACGGAACAACCGCATACAACTTATACATGTATATATATATATAAATGAATAAGTGCAGTTTTCAGGTCTACTCTCGAGAAATGGTTCCCTTATTTACCTCGTGTAAGACTCTGGATAGATCCCTTTTCCCCCTAGGGAAAACCTTTCGGGAAAGTTTTCCTCACTCTATAGAGCCGAGGTAAGTGACTAGAAAGGACCGTTTTCGCAGTAAAAACCTTGAGCTTACTCACTACCAGTCCCAAAAGTTAATAACTCAGAGATTTCAAGAGGACCTTCCAGTCGGGTCTTCAAACCTGGTGAAAATTACCCAAAGGCATGAAGAAGGAATTAATGGCGTAGTTTTTAAAGTTCTGCACAGGAGAGTATGGTAATTATTAGACTTCGATATTTCAGAGTTTCGGCACCTGGGGTATCTAGGTGCTAGTCCTCTTGTACTCGCGAGTCCCGAAATCCTGACTTGTGAAATCCTAAAATGACAGCGTGTGGATGAATTAAGGACCTTTTAGTAGTTCGGTACCCAGGATATCCTTCCTCTTGCTAAATTCACGAATGAGATCCTTTCGGAGGATCTAAGTTCTGTTACGACCGTTAAATCGAATGAAGGAACGCAGGCGTTAATCCCTCGACCCCCTTTTTAACCTTCGTAAGTAGCGAAGAAATTGGAACCGTCGATTCCAAGACCCATGGTAGTACTTGGACCGTCCAGCTGTAGAGTACACGTGGCGGCCGGTAATCGTTTCGGCTTTTCAGCACCCAGGAGATCAGAGGGTAAGAACCCTTTTCATCCCGACTCCCGAAATCCCGACTTGCGAAATCCCAAAATAGTATAGTGTATTTCAGAGTTCGGTGTTTCGGATTTTTGACTCCCGGGAAACCCAGGTGCGAGACCTCATGATTCTCGCATGTCGCGAAATCCCGATGGACGAAACCCCAAAATGATAGTAGCGTGGATGAGATATGGTGGTTCGGTGTTTTGGCATCCAGGATACCTAAGGGTAAGATCCTCTTGTCATCGCATACCATGAAATCCCAAAGTATGAAACCCCGAAATGAGTATAGCGTGACTAGAATTTAATGTTCTGGTGTTTTTCTACCCGGGATATCTGGAGGCAAGTATCTTGTCCTCACGACTCCCAAAATCCCAACTTGTGACATCCCAAAATGATAGAGCATGGACAGGTTATGATGTTTTGGAGTTTCGACTTCTGGGAGACCCAGATGCGAAATCCTCCTGTCCTCGCACATCGCGAAATCCCGATAGGCGAAGTCCCAAAATGGACTAGCACACATGGTTTTGGTGTTTCATCGTTTCGGTGCCCGGGATCTCCAAAGGTCAAGTTTCCTCGTGTTCGCTAGACACAAAATTACGATGGATGAAACCCCGAAATGAACAAGGGAAATGCATGCATCGTGATTTCCCGAATCGCGAAAGTCGATGAGCGCCTCTCCGATAAGGCCTATGGTCATAGTCGTCGATCATATGAGTACGGATAAGGGATGTCAGGGTCTGTATCAGGCCCCGTAGGGATTCAGGGAATTCCGTTCCTTAGAGAAAAGAAGAAAAAGGCCGAAAATTTTCTAGCCCTTGGTGGGTGTGTTATAATAGATCTACTTAATCCTTCAACCACTAGAAGAAACAACAAGAGTGATAAAGGACACCCTTTCCTTAATCCCCTTGAACTTTTAATAAAGGTTGTAGGCCTACCATTTATCAACACTGCATAATTTGCAGAGGTCACATTTGTAGTGTCCCAAGGCTGAGCCCCGTTGTAAACCATGTTCTGTAAGGAATTGTAATTATGTTTTATAGGCTGGTGAGCCAACTTTTTATAAGTTGGAGGCTTATGTGTTTGTTAGGCTAGGGAGCCTGATTGTTGAAGGCTAGGAGCCTGCTGTTGTATATGTAATCACGCAGAACAACTAATAAAATATAAACACCGCCATGTGCAGACCGACCATGATGAATGAGTGAAGGGGGACTAAGCATCCTTAGAGAGGGCAAGGAATTAGGGGCTGGAAGGGGGAAAATGGGCTAAGTGTTGAGCCTAGGGGGATTAAGCCTGGGAATAATATTTTAATATTATTCCAAAAGACATATGCATTTTATGTTTTATCCTAAGTTTCTGACAAAGGGAGAACATGTAAGGGAGATGCGTGTTGGTGGAACGCATGCAGTTTCATGGGTGACAAGTGTCAACCCTAACGCATGTGAATAAAACGGCCAGGGTGAGCCATGAGAAGGGTTCCTTCCCCATTCTACCCGATCGTCTGAACGCATACGAAGCCCAGGGGATAGTACTACCAACCCGACTCCTGTAGATAACCTTTGTGCATCCATGTGATTCAAAAAGTCTGTGTCTGGCTCTAAGAAAACCGGTGTGTGCATTCCCGGAAGGAGAAACCTGTGTTGATTTCGGGAAAGAGTCTGTGTTTGTTCGAAAAAGATGATACTCCCTTCTCTGTTCTAAGCCAGAAAGTCTGAATCAACCCCTACATGGACGACTCATCACGCATCCTTGAGAATCCAGAATGTGAGTCTATTTCGTGTTGCCAAATTGAGAAAATAGAAGTGGCTCATCCCTGCTAAGCCTGGTTATACTGTTGCACCTGTATGGAGCTGCCCTGGGGTGTTCGTGTCTGGATTCCCGTGGTTTGTGGTGGACGTGTAGTGTTTGACCCTGTGTGGCTTGTTGGCCAGTTTGTACAACACTCTCTCCAGGTGAGAGAGGTGGTTGAAGTTGGAAAAACAGGTTGTTGCACCTGTGAGCGACTTCCTCCAGGTGAGAGAGTGCGTAGAGGAAGGAGAGAACTCCTGGAAGGAACCTTGTAGCTTCCATAGAGCTCGGAGTCTTCCGGTCCGACCTGTTCTTGTAACCTAAGGCAAGGGAGATTAGCAGCCAAAGGACTGTCCAGGTGACAGAGAAGGTGTATACTCTTGGGGTGGAATAGGCATGTGGGGAATGAGGGTCTGTGGGCAGTGAGCGTGGGAGGTTCCTTGGAGAGAATACCTTCCTTGTGGTTGTGTGTTGTTTTCCCTGTAACCTCAGCCTCTCTAGATTTCCTTGCCTTGGGGTGGAGCTTAGTCCCATCTCAGGGGTGACCCATTGCTGCGCTGATGAGCAGTGCGGTCTAAGGCTGGGAGGTTCGTCGAAAGCCTGCACTTGGTTGGTGGATTCTACCACTGTTAAAAGATAAGTATTTGATTATGTTTCAATCATGTTTTGCATGACTCTACTGCTTATGTTATCATGATTTCCGCTGTGTATATGAATTAAGATGGAATGCTATGGATTGTT
>SNQJ01S0254252.1:0-12639 GCA_010110895.2 Picea sitchensis
AGGAATATTGAAAGAACTATAATCGCCTCAGCCCTCAAACACTCCACCTGGCAGAAACTTATTGACAAATTAAATGAAAAGATCTCCTGTTGGACCTTTTGAACCCTCAACTTGGTTGGGCGACTAGCTTTCTTAAAGGTTGTTTTGCAAGTTATGCCTTTGTACCTCTTTTCTGTTCTTGCCGCCCCCAAATGGGTTCTCAAATCCATCTAGAAGATTCAATGCACCTTCCTCGAGAGTGGTGACAATGACATTCACAAATGGGCTCTGGTAAAATGGGACACACTGCGCTTGCCAAAGTATATGTGAGGTTTAGGTTTAAGAGATCCTATCAAGAGCAATGAAACTCTCGTTGCCAAAACCTGGTGGAATTGGGTTTCCAATAGCCCCAGTCCCTGGGTGCAACTCTGGCACAAATAATATACGCCAAATTGGTATCCTCACAACTTGATTCATTTCACTCCTAATTCTCAAGGTTCCCTCATTTGGAACTCTGCAAAACTCCAGTGTCATCTCATTCAACAACACAACTTTTGGGAAATCAGGGATGGAGCCCAAGCAAACTTCTGGACAGATTCTTGGCAACAACTCCTAAGTCTTAAAAGACAATATAATCTTCCACCACAAGGCAGTACAAAGGTTAAGGACTTCTGGTAAACTATGAATCAATTTTTTTTTAGGGAATGGCAATCGATTCAAGGCCATCTACTACACACACCGCCAATAGGGACGAACAAGCATGCAGTAAGATAATACTCTTCTCTAAGAGTGCTCTGACCTGGGACCATTGTGACTTAGATGGGGATGTTGTTTTGTGCCTCTATATTGACTGATAAACATCTGAGGAAGGTAACTTTTTTAAACCTACTTTTGAGAGGACTTCAGCCTTCGGTCCAAGGCTCTCTAGGAAATGCATGATCTCCTTGAGATATATTTGAAAACTTGGTGGCTAGATTGCTGATGTTGAAATGTTTTTGGTTATATATTGTGATCGGGGCATGGCTCCTGTCAAAATGACAGTAGCGGTAGGGGCAAAGGAGCATTGACATTCAAATTTAGGAACAGTGAGACTTCGAATGCGTAAACATTATCCTCCCGATGATGAAGCTTGTTTTATACATTGTAGCGGACCTTGAGCGGATAAGCTCGTCCTTAGGTAGATGAGGCATTTACTTAAATTTAATGCAAGTAGATGAGACAATTAACTATAGATTGGAGTTTACCTTTTGAGAGGGAAAGCGGAGTATAGACACCCTCCCTTACATTGTAACATACACATTCGGCCTTGAGAAGGAAGCTGAGAAACGGAAGCTGAAGGAAAGGCTTTGTGAAGAAACTCCATGTACAACATTGAATTATTGGGAAAAGAGCTTTGATTCAATCCCATGAATGTTGACCTCTGTGTGTTGTTATTAATATTATCTTGCATGTTTCCGTCATTTTTATCACTTATCACATTATATCACCTTATATGTTTGCATGTCGGGTTAGAAATACGAGGGAATGATTCTTAATTGTTTCTCTGTCTAATTCAGGAGATTCATGCATAGAGTGGAGTTGAATTCCTCCGCGTAGAGTGCGTCGAGGAGACTCACTTGTGACTTAACCTTTGTTCTCGTTTGCCCAAAGTAAATTGGGATTGTTCAATAGATGCGGTGAGTCGCGGAGTTGGATGGGAGTCTGATGTAAGTCGAGAAGAGAAGAATTAGAGGCATTCCCCAAACTGAGTGCAGGACGGGAGACGTCTTCCCTGTTGGAAGTAGTTGAAGACCGACATGGAAAGGCCTTGTCGAAATCGAGAATCGGGAAGTAAATCGGGAGAGGGGCAGTTCAGCGACATCTCAGGAGCAGGCCTTGGAGAATACCTTTGAATTGCTGTGGGTGTAGACCCCAGTGAAGTCGCACAGGTCAAAGGTGGTAGGGTGGAAAATTCTCCAGAGGAAGAGAATGCGGCGACTAGAGGGTAATGGGAGAAATCCGAAATCAGGGTAGTGATGCGATCATACGCCGGAAGAGTTGCGCGGGAGATAGCTGTAAGCATAGGCGAGGAAGGATCAAATCCCATTGGGTTTCGGGGTATCGGCATTCGTGGATTGACAAGGCAAGGGTCCAGCCCCTTTGAAATCGCGGCCCGGCGATTTCCCGGGAATCAATCGAAGCCGTCAATGCGGAGGAGAAGGACCACGTGGCGTAGGACCCCTTTAGGTCCGAGTTGAGATTTCCCGGTAGAGAGATTTAAACTCTTGTCGAGCCGGCCGATTTCCAGCGATCAACTGGAGCGTCGATCTCCGGGACGTCAGTCAGTCGTCGCGATCGGCGTAGTTGGGTGGGAGCCTCGAACCGTGGTGGGCAAATTGGCGTCGCGGTCGAGTTTGAGTTGAGGGGTTTGTGTTGCATGAGGCGGCCGACACCACAACTACCCGATTTCCGATAAAAAGGAAACTCCGGTACCAAGTGTTGACCCGCCCGATTGAGTTTTATTCCCAATGCATGTGAATGTGATGCGTGAATCGAACTCCAGAAGTCGCGATATCGATTTAGAAAGGGGAGATAGGCGAAGAGTTCTTTATTGAGCTACGAGGGAAGTTGGAAAACCCAGACTCTTGGACCCGTGGCGAAGAAGGTCTGGTGAATTTCTACCGGCGAGGCGAGGGATGCGTCTGTGTGGCGAAAAAGGTAAAACTTGGGTTATGGGGTCGATTTGAGAGGCGAAACAAAATCTATTTCGATGACTGGATTCAAAGAGAGGAGAAGGCTAAATGAGCCTATTTATGGAGTGTAAATCGTGCGAAAG
The DNA here is from genome assembly GCA_010110895.2 of Picea sitchensis. Taxonomy (NCBI): domain Eukaryota; kingdom Viridiplantae; phylum Streptophyta; class Pinopsida; order Pinales; family Pinaceae; genus Picea; species Picea sitchensis. The sequence goes on from SNQJ01S0254252.1 coordinate 2,795, forward strand.
GTGGCGGAGAAAAACACGAGAGAAAGTAACTCAAATGATGGATTTGTGGATGAATTCAAAGGATTGGCTTGAGGAAAGCGTTTTGTCTAAATTAAGCGCGAACAAGGCGTTGTACAAATTTTATGAAAATTCGTTCCAAAATGAAGGCGATATGAGATGAAATGTCAAAGGTAACACGAAACACATCACCTTGAAAGAGACACAATACATGGGCTAATACAACTAGAATATTTTCATCAAATCGCAGGGGGCCTGGTTGTGTTAAGTTTCGATTATGAGCCTTTCGGACCACATACAATAACATTTTGTTTTCTCTCCAAATTGCCAAACCAGCCTGTTTGCATCAAATGATCCCCTCATATAGAAATATAATGTCACCCTTGGTTGTTAGGGTCGAGCTTCTCTCTCTTGGAATCATGGATCCTTTTTCTTTGAAAGAGAATAATAACTTAATAACTTCAGCGGATTCACTAAAATACAGAAAGGCCGTTTTGCCAAATCATAATCGTAACAGAAATATTCTTTACATTCATTGATCATGATTCAAATTCGACCATATGGTTGTGATGAGCCATCATTTACACTATTGGATACTATGTCATTCCTGCACAGCAAGTCTGCTACGCAAAAGTAACCTACATTAAAAGCTAGCGACAAAATCTTGCTTGACAAAGCCCGGTAAAATGGTATCAAATATGACGGTATCTCATAAAAAACTATTTTCTGAAACGGAGAGAGGTTTTTGTAGTTAAAGATCGTTATAAAGAAGCGCGTTACGGTTTCTTGAAATTCATCGGATGACAGAATCAGGTACATGCTGTCTCGGACAAGAAATCACGAAAATTGGAAAATAAGGCTCAAAGATTCCTTCAAATCTCCCAATCCGTGACACATTTTACAAATTTGAGAGAGATTTAATATTTTATTTGGTAACTAAGCAGAACCTCTCGGGCATTTTCAAAATTTGATTCCTCTCGAGTTGGTTGAAAAGTGATCTGAAGTTGACCACTAAACCAATAATTTGTGTAGTGCGACTTGTAGCATGTGCACAGGAAAATCTTCTGCACGACGACATCTTCTGCGTGATAGAATCCTCTATGTGATGAAATATTCTACGCGATGACATATTCTATGCGAGACATATTTTGTGCAACAACATCCTTTGCGCGACAACCCTCTGCGCGATGAAATCCACTTCATTAACCTTCTTGGCGGCGATAACATCCTCGCCGACAATTGCGCGGCAGCCAACATCTTCTGCCACGGCGAGCATCCGTGCAATGAATTTTTCGTGCGGAGTTGCAAAATGAAATGAAAATCATCGTAAATCGGCAAAATGGCCATAGGGATGGCCGGGTCAGTGCAGACGCCAAAACAGCGCTGGGTGTTGTGGGCGCGACTTTTGTAAATTGATGACAAACCTCTGGGTATACGAAAATCATGAGTACTACTTGATTGTCTCTAAACCGATGCTATCATGAAATTGCCGAAACGATGATGCCAGATGCATTGGGCTGCCAAACTCAACTTTCAAACTGGCCTTAAACACATCGTGAAACTGGCCCGTATATGCTCAAATTATGAAACTAAAATTTGAAAAGAAAATTGTGATTGCTGCAAAAGTACTCGCGCGTGCGGGCTTATTCACACTCCTACCTACACTGCTTGTTGAAAGCGATGTCAATCAAATGCAGTCGATGCTTGAAATGAAACCATGCAAGAAATTTATCCACCTTTTTCTTTCTTTGTACATGCTTTCTCCAAAACTTGTTTTGGCTGATTAGTTCAAAATTTATCTATAAATTCCAATCTCAAAAAATTAAAAACTTATTGGGGTTGTTTACGCCTCCAACAAAAGCTATGATAAGGATCCTCGAGCATGCATAAAACAAAAATCACGTTTCACACTGGCATGCTGTTTTCAGCGCAGAACAAAATCTGTTGATTATACAAAAGAGTGAAGAGTATGGAAGCGGGTGAAATAAAAATCTTCACGGTCAGAAGACGGTGTTGGCTTAAATGAAACCCCTGGTGGCAAACAATCCATATCTAACATTGATGCTGATTGACCATCATATTTATTTACAAGCTGGTAGTTGATCACATGTTTCAATGGAATTGAAACAACTTTCCATGCGCCAATCGCCGAGGTCGTGCAAAGTATGAGAGGTTGTTGGTCCTCTTCATTGTGCGTACGGTACCACCAATGTAAAAATCATGAATGCAATCAAACCTCAGCACTTCCTGCGGCGTTATGCGTTTTGCTTTCCGTGTAGAGAAAAACTGCAATGGAAGCCGGTTTCATTTCACTAAGTCCCGCTACTTTCATAATGCAATACGGTTTGCAGATTTGGAACATTGCAACATTTGCTTCCAACAATTGAAAGAAGAAAAAGAAGCACGGCTAGCGGTTTCAGCGGTTAAGCGCTATTCATTTTCTTCTTTGTAGCTTTGTGATATGTAGGTTGATTTGCTCTCATTACTGCTTGGTGAAAATGAACATTTCTGATAGAGAACATCTTTGGGTTGGTTGTTTCAGACTACGACATTATCATCATATTTATCATATAAAGACAAATCATCAACATACATAGTATCATCTAACTCGCGAAGAAAAAGCGGTACATCTTTTCTTCAACAAGTTGATTTGCAAACTCTTTTTCTTGATTGTCTACAAATGAATACATAAAACAATCGATCTCATGATTATCATGGAATGGATCATAATCTAAATTAGCACCTTCTTTTTGAATAAGAGGAATATAATCCTTTGCAAAATCATGAACATTTAAAGCTTCAAGAGGACATATAAATTTTATGCTTAAGATTCCAATCAATTGTTCTTTGTTCATATTCATTGTCATGCTCTTTAGCATCCAACTCTTCATTTTGAATATATTTACATGCTTGAATATTTCAACAGAAAACTTCATAAGCATTGTTGAACATCTACTGCAAAGACATAGAATTCCTATACATCAAAAGAAAAGATAATTCTAGTTGAAAGTTTGTTACATAATGGAGCATGGCAACAACTTCAAGAGGTTTGACTTCTTTAGGCAGTTTATAATAATAAGACTAGCAAACCTCCTACTGAAGATTGAGATGGTTTCATCTTTCATTCTTTCAATGGCATAAAACTCTGAAAGGAGTAGATCCATGAATTTTTCTCATTCCAAAACCTACGAAAAGCTTCCTTTAGTTCATCCCACGAGATAATCGTGAAATTTTGCAAAATGTTTGAACCATGCTGGCATATCCTTGTAAGGACTGATAAAATGACCTCATAGACACATCGTCATGTTTGATCTGCAAAAAGGTCTATAAAATTCTCAAAGACTTGAATATGTTTTTCAGTTGATTGTCCATCAAGTTCTCCATCGAACCTAGGAAGATGCTTATAATGTTTCAAAGGAAAGTCGTGAAGGATGGAAAGAAATTTAAGAGAACTGTATATTTCTTGAATCTTGAAGGGTTCAGGATTAAGAACATAAGGTAAAAACTCAGCTTTGGTTTCATTAAGCTCACAAGATGATCATGAACATCATATGGCTCGGAGGAAGGAGCTTGGTGAATATCAGCTATAAAAGAAGGAGGTATACCTACAATTTGCAATGAAGGATACACAAGGGGAGATCTAAGGATTCATTTGAATCTGCGTGAGTGAAGAAATTTTCTTTTGAAAAACTCAGGAAAGTAAAATAAGATATTGATAAAACAGAAAAACACTTCTTGAACTAAACTTAAGTTTGAGTACCTTATTTTTCCATACTACTCTTCCACATCTTTGTTAATAGGTCTCATTCTCCAATGGAGTCTTTGAATCCCACATTTGAAGCTTGATTGGAGTCACCAGTAAACTTTAGCTGGATTCTTTCGCAGGTGGAATCACCTTCAAAAGCGATTTTCGATGTGTAAATTCGCCCGGAAATAAACCAATATACTAAGTGTATCTTGCTCGGACCTCGCGAAACAATGTCGTTCTTCTAGGAAAGTTTCATTCAATTACGTCCTCAACAATGGCCTTGCCCGGAGATATTGCCTCAAGTAAAATCTACGTTCAAATGATAAGCACCTGAGGTAACTTTTTCAATAACTTTGGACCGAAACTAGCCTTTCGAGATTTGGAGAGGGCTCTCGAGAATGGCGGAATACCAAAAGTGCAAGATATCACTGAAAACAATGGCTGGGTTGCTGCCGATGGTAAAAAGGTTTTGGTTATATTGAAACAGGAAACAAAACTTACCCGGGCTATGGGGTCGATCGAGGAAGGCCCGAACAAATGACTTCGATGGCTGGATTTGAGAGGAGAAGGCTAAGCGAGAAACAACCGCCGGTGTAAAGAATTGTAAAAGTGTTGCGGGGAGAAAAACAGTAACTCAAAGGCCGTTGTGCTGGGCCAATTCAGATTTAGCTTGAGAGGAAAGCGTTTTGTCTAAGTGGCACGAAAAAGAGGCGTTGCGCAACGAATCCAGGATTGAAAATTCGTTCCAAAATATACAATATGATATATGAAATAAAAGGTAACAGGAACACATATGCAAAGAAAGAGAAACAATACATCAAGCTACACCTTCGAATCTTTTCATCAAATCCAAGGGACCGTTCGCGATGAAATTTCAGGTCAACTTCGGTCCACATACAATAGCATTTGTTTCTCAAAATTGCTAACCAACCCTGTTTACATAAAGGCCGTCCTGCTTATAGAAATATATTGTATCACCTTAGTACATTCCCAGGTCGAGTTATTTACCTCTCACGCGGAATCATGGATTCGTTTCTTTGAAAGACAATAGCGCCGTGGATTCACTAAAATAGAAACCGACTTTGCCAATCATAATGCGTGACGAAATGATATTTACAGTCATTTTATCATGATCAAAATTCGACCATATAGTTGTGATAGACCATCATTTGCTAGCGGACCTCTGTCATCCACGCACAACAAATTACGCTCTGTAACCTACAACAAAGCGCTTTTGAGAATCATGACGGCTTCGTAAAATGAAGGTTAAAGATGACATGCGTGTCTTATATAAAACAATATTTACTAGAAGCTGAGGAAGGTTTGTAGTTAAGATCGTTAAGAAAAAATCTCTCTTTTTCTTGAAATTCATCACCGGTGGCGGCGAAATAAATGTCGATGTCCGGTGAAATCCGCAATGAAAAATAGGGCTCAAGATTTTCCGAATCTCCCAATCGTAATACATTTTACAAATCACGAGAGTTTTTTATTACTTGATTTGTCCTAGACAAAAACCTCACGGGGATTTTCAAAATTCCTCTTCTGTTTGTCGAAAATTGATCTTGAAGTTGACCAACTAAACCGATGAGCTGGTAGTCGCGATTTGTAGCGTCTTGAGAAAATCCAGCGACAACATCCTATCTTGTACGGCGATCAACTAGCGTGACAACATCGCGACGAAATCCTGGCGTGACAACATCCTATCTTGGCGACAACCTTCTTTGATAGACAAGCATCTATGCGGCGACAACTAGCGTGGAAGTAACATCAATGCGCAACAAACCTTCTTTAATGAGACAACATCCTCACCCGTGAAACAAAGATTCTCTACAGCAACATCTTCTAAAGGCAGCGTCCTCTATGCGATCTTGGCGATTGAGTTTTGCAGCGCACAGTTGCAAATGAAAGTTGAAATAATAAATGATAAGCTTCGTTTTGAAAATGGCCCTTGGAGATGTTAGATGATGCGAGGAATAAAAACAACATGGGTGTTGATAGGCATGACTTTGCAAATTGTTGACAAACCTCTAACCTTAGCCATGAAAATCATGGTGCTAATACTATCCAAGAGGGATCTTCATAGTCAAAGAGGCTTATCAAATCCTCATTCCCCCCCATTTGGATCCTCTGGACCCTTGCTGGTCCAAACTTTGGTCCCTTGGAACTTGGCCTAAGATCTCAATCTTCCTTTGGCTAGTCCAACCACAGACGCATCTTAACTTGGGACAACATTCTCAAATGGGGATTTTCTGGACCTTCTCGTAACACATCCTTGCTCCAATTTAAATTTTTGTAGTTTATTTCCCGCCGTTGAAGTTCCCTGACACACTTGTAGCGAAATGCCAACACCTGGTTAAATATCGGGATTCAAGGTTTCTAAAGTCAAAACTCATCCACCCCCATGACTCACGATCCTCCAAATCCCAATGCACTCCTTACGCATTAAGTCCCCAATCCAAGCCTGTGGTTTACTGCCTTTCACGGCAGAGTGGTCTTACCTTACATGCGGGGCTGCTCCTATGTCCGGAGTTCGGGATTTCCGTTGTGTAAGCCATTCGAGTTCACCATTCGCGGAGTTCCGATCCCGATATGCTCTAGCGCGTAGCCCTCTATGCTATCTGATAGTCTATGTGACGCTTACCCATAAGACCCACGCCGTAGGTATAACCTCCGGCAAAGGTTCGGCATTTGTGATGCAAACACATGTCCGGGAATTCGCGAATTCAGATTCCGCGATCTCGGGTGCTTGACCGTCCTTCCCTCGACTCCTCCTCCGTTAGTGGGCTTGGCGGTTGACTCCCACTCATCGGGGTTTTGTGGTTCGCGATTCGGTATGGCAAGAGTTCCTTGCATTAGAAAACCCCGATATGCCGAACCCAGGCTATGTTAGATCCATTGACATGCGTCCCTCAAATGATGGACGGTCTTGATTGTATCGGAGAATCGCGTGTCGTGATTTTCCTTGTGCACAAATCTCTTTGCTCAGAACCCGTTCAGAATACCTCAATCGCGGGATCTCGCCCGCGTGTCTATTTGTTTGGGCGGTTGGATCTATCGGAGATCAGCGGATTAGCGTTATCTCTGTTACCTACCGCCCCACCATGTCGAAACTCCGATAAACAAAGCGAATTAGGCGCCGCAGTCCGCCGCATCGCCATGAGGCAGACGGACGGTCCGGATTGATTCGCGGGGTTTCGGGACTTATAATTAATCACAGTTTCTCACTTAGCCTCGAGAACTCCGATTTCCGATCCGGAAGGATCACCTGAACGCAGCGATCCTCGAACAATGGGCGGTCGGATCTATTGATACGGAAATCGCGTATTGTGATTCCAATATGTAACGGTTTTTATCCTCCCCAAATCTCCGATGGTAAAAATCCCGAGAACAGCCTCCCAAGCTGGCCGACCGTGTCTGCTTAGGGATCAGCGGCTGAGATCAGTTCTCTACGCACTATAGGGTTTAACTCTAAACATCTTCTGCCGGAATGTCCATGGATGGCCGGTGAATGAGATCTAACGGCCTAGACTTGTCCTTTTGGGTCTTGGGGTTTTACGCACCCAATTTCACGTTACCCACGATAATAGAGGACAAAGGGACAAGGTATGTAACACCCTTCTTACTTTCGTTAGTCTAACGTTCGTGAATGGCTATGGGTCACACGACAAAAGCTCATTCGTCTATTTGTTACATATCCCTACAATGCTACCTCGGAACCAAAAAGGATCATTCCTCCTCGTACAGTGTTAATAAGGCCGGTGCGTTCGAGTCCTTATTCCGGGTCCTTGGTGAACCTTTCCAGGAAATCACCGAAGATTCCTCTCCGGGGAGCATTCCGAGGCCGGTAGAGGAAGGCGACTTCGAAGAGCGGGAGGGGCATGATTAGATTCATCTATCCACATAGGTCGAGCACGGTTTCCTCCGTATTAATCATATATCAACTCAATCCTATCAAGCACTACACGGACATTAACATGCTGAAACCACCATTTTACGAAGATTTCCGACTCTATGAGCAATAACTACTCCTCATTTATCAATTCTGCCTGAGATATTCTTACGAGGAGATATTTACAATTATACAAGTCTATGAACATGTGTGACAACATATAAATGTCAAAGCGCCAATACCGGCAAAATGCCCATCAAAATAACCCCGGCCAATGGAAGCAAGCTGGCAGAGAGGGGTGCTGCGTTTCCGTTATCAGTGTTTGCAATTCCTTCCTCTGCGATCACTCACTCTGTGTAGAAAATTGCAAGAGTTCCCCTCGCGTTTTCCCCCTTCTCGCTTCTCTCTCACGCCTTTTTCCTCTTGTGGGGTTGTGTGTGGCGCGATTTTCCTTGCGTTGGTCATTCATGATGGCTTTATGGATAGGCGGTTCACCTCCTTATCCCTCATTAATTCCTGAGGGGCCGTGTACTTACCAACCTATGAGACATTTAAATTTTTAATTCGGGGCCAGCGAGCCATTTTTTTTGGTTCTCTGGGCCAGTGAAGTCGAAATATGTTATTGTTTTTCGGTGGAAGTTAGCGCCACCTTTTCGGTGCCTTCCACCGCCATAAATCGATCTCTTTTCACGCATCCCCTCTCGGCCCGGTTCGTAATATAAATTCATAATGTTATTTACATTTTCATCATGCTTTAGCATGAAGTAATTCACATATTAGGATTAATTACCGTTGGTGGAAACAGGGTGTTACATTCTCATTGTGCTCTCTATCAAAACCATGAGGAATCCATAGATCACCTCCTTGACAATTGACTTTTCTCCAACCATTTATGGGATAATGTAGTGATCCTTTGCAAACGATCTGATCTAGTTCATGGCCATGTAACACAACCTCTAAACACTTGGGCTGACAATCCTTACTTGAACCCAATACTCAACCATCTTTGGTAGTTGATCTCGGGTTTCATTGTCTAGAATATTTGGAAATAATGCAACCAACGTATCTTTAAAGACCTCTCCTCCTTTGAAGACATCCTCTGGGCAACTTGCAGAAAACAACTGCTGGAAATGATTCACCTCCACCCCTAGTCCACTCAATATTTTATAAATCTTCCAAATGAGGCAATAGTACTTCAGTGATGGGACATCAAATATAAATTCATAATGTTATTTACATTTTCATCATGCTTTAGCATGGTAATTCCTGTATTAGGATTAATTACAAATTTGGGGGAAACAGGGTGTTACATTCTCATTGTGCTCTCTATCAAAACCATGAGGAATCCATAGATCACCTCCTTGACAATTGACTTTTCTCCAACCATTTATGGGATAATGTAGTGATCCTTTGCAAACGATCTGATCTAGTTCATGGCCATGTAACACAACCTCTAAACACTTGGGCTGACAATCCTTACTTGAACCCAATACTCAACCATCTTTGGTAGTTGATCTCGGGTTTCATTGTCTAGAATATTTGGAAATAATGCAACCAACGTATCTTTAAAGACCTCTCCTCCTTTGAAGACATCCTCTGGGCAACTTGCAGAAAACAACTGCTGGAAATGATTCACCTCCACCCCTAGTCCACTCAATATTTTATAAATCTTCCAAATGAGGCAATAGTACTTCAGTGACGGGACATCACTCCCGACGCCCACGTGGGCCCTCCTCCAACCTCAGATTCCCACAAAAGGTCCCCCTCTAGTCCAGATAGTTGGTGTCGCCCTCCTCTCAGTTTCTTCAAACTCAACTTTGATGGAGCCTCCAAAGGAAATCCTGGCCTTGTTGGTTTCAAAGGTGTTTTGAGAGACAACTCTGGTGCCATTCTTCAACTCTTCCATGGAGCCATAGGATATGACAACAACAACGTCACATAACTCTCAAGTCTTATCCAAGTTCTCCAAATTGTACGACAAAGAACCCTCTTCCTTCTCATGGTCGAAGGAGAATTTCAACTCATCATCTCCATGGAAATTTGTCTACAAAATGGTTCACAAAGAAAAAAAAAAAATCTCCCAGCTGGAGACTGGACCAAGGGCTTCATCATTTGACTCAACTCCTAGATTCCAAGTATTTTCACCATGTCCGTTGAAAGCCCAATTCCCTGGCTGACTGAATCGCTAATGAAAGTATCTTGGACAACTCC
>SNQJ01S0254255.1:0-12639 GCA_010110895.2 Picea sitchensis
AGAGAGAGAGAGAGAGAGAGAGAGAGAGAGAGAGAGAGAGAGAGAGAGAGAGAGATCTGTTGTGTTGCCTTCCCCTTCAGAAATGCTTTTTTCTCAAAGCATATTTATGGAAAATAATTTATCTCTTTTTTTAGCTTGTAAATCATTCTTATGATCCTTTGTTCTTTTAGTTGTGATAGTTGATGATAGAAGATGATATGAGCTATGAAACAGTAAACATAATTGAATTATTGTGAAAGGGTCATACTACCCTAACTCAATTTTCTACAAAACTGTGTGGTGACGACTTCTATGATTTGGAAAATGACAGGATTCCACACTTGAGTTTATCTTCAATATAATAGGGTATTCACTTAGCTTTTCATATTGATTTCATCTTGGGTTAATTCATTGATGACCTTTATGATTAGGATGATGATAAAGCGTCCTTCTATTTTGTGTCTTATTTTTGGAATCTTTGTCTTTTGATACTTCTGGTAAATTATTGGTTGATAAGGTTTCAACATAATCATCTTTTTGTTTTTTGATGTCGATCAAATCTGTATTGGTTTATTTTTCCAAGTTATAGATTTTTACATCTGATGACTTCTATATTTCAACAAGGTTGATCATTGTTTCTTTATCAATGATCGATTTCTTGCTAATAAGTTTCTCTAGCTTTTCCTATTGTGACCTTTTTTCACTTTTTCACTTTTTGACTTCTTAATTTGTGTGATCAAACTTTGACTATGACTCTTAAGGAGAGAAATTTCTTTGTCTTTATTAGTGACAACCTTGATAATTTTTTTTTTTCATGTTTTGTATTGATGTATAATTTTCTTGAAGGATCACATTTGAGATATCTTTAAGGTCTTTTGTAACGTCCCCAACCACTCAAGCTGGGAAACACCACTACATTTCTTCTCTGTTGCCAAAATGTAACATACCCAACATCCCACAAGACTACATGCCACACCAAGAACACACCTCTTGGTTGATTTGGAGACTCTGATAACACTTAATTAATAAATAATCATGAAATACATACATTCAATGATCAATATTCATAACACAACATAAAATACATGCACAATATATCATGCACATCATTAACTAGCAAGCATGCATATTATAGGTACAATCTCAGGTATAATAATTTGATATGCAACGGAAATAAATACATAAGCAAAGGAAACCATAACAGAGAGGACTTATCTTTTATAAAAGAAGACACCAACTGGCTGCATACCAAGGACGTCCCACCCAACCGTAGACACTGTTTTTCTAAGTCTCAACAACATTGTCACCCCCGAGCCAGGGTTATGAATCCATAAGGACGGTTCCAGAGTGTTACTTGGCTTCCCAAACCAGTCAACACTCAAGCTCTCACAGGCTTCTCCATTACTCACAGTAATCCAAGTACCCAAATCTCTTCTACCCAACCTGCACCACCCAAGAGAATATACCTCCACCCTTCTCTGCCACGTAGTCCCACAGGAAACCATAACAGAGAGAACTTATCTTTTATAAAAGAATACACCAATGAGTTGTAGACCAAGGACGTTCCACCCAACCATAGACACTATTGTTCTAAGTCTCAATAATAGTTTCACCCCCGAGTCAGAGATATGAATCCACAAGGATGGTTCCAGAGTGTTACTTGGCTTCCCAAACCAATTATCACTCAAGCTCTCATAGGCTTCTCCATTACTCACAGTAATCCAAGTACCAAAATGAGGAAAGATGAGTGAGTGAAGGAAATGTATGGAGTGTAGACTCCACGAGAGAGGATGTAAAGTGAATCAAAATGGGTGAATGAACGCTTGAGGTGACCAACAATAGTACCAGAATGGGGACGCGAATGAGAGTATTTTCTAATGGGAGAACAAACCCCTTCCATAGACCAGGGATGGGTTTTTGTAATTCGTGGGGGTCAAGAACCTCTTGGACTTCCCACAAGAGCTCACGTAACTGATTCCCCCCCATTACACAAATGGGTAATATAAAATAAATAAGAACTTGGTCCCTCAAGCCCCCTCTCTTATGGAATCATATCCCTCTATAACTCTAGTCCTTGTCCGTCTAGCAGCCAATGATGTATTTATTAATAATAATGATCAAAACATTACATTTCTTAGGCTCACTGGACTTTTAATAATTATTTGGGCACTCTGGCCTCTCAGCAATGTAACAATACATTATTTAATATGGGGGCTCAAAACTCGGGGTGTTACATCCCCTCCCCCTTATTTTGGCACTGTCCTCAATGCATATACAAAACAAAGATCAAAATCTCAAAATTTATTCAAAACGTTGTGGGTACTCTGCCTACATGGCATCTTCATGCTCCCAGGTAGCATCTTCAAGACCGTAGCAGTTTCATTGAACTTTTACCATCTCTATAAATCGATTTTGGAGCATTTTGACCTTTCTGTCCCGTATTTGCATGGGCTAGACCTGAAAGTCTCCCTTTGTCTCTACCTAAATCAAATGCCAATCAACAACATGGTTAGGATCATGTACATATTTCTTTAGCAAAGAGAAATGAAATACATTATGCACTTTCATGGAAACAGTCAATGCAAGCATGTATGCAACTAGCCCTAGTTTATCCAATATCTCAAATGGACCACAGCATCTGGTTGTCATCTTTGTACAACTGCCCATCTTCAAAGAGCTCTTCTTGGGATTTACTTTCAAGAGCACATGCTATCGTACTTTAAATTATCTTGCTGTCCTATTCTTCTCGGAATAAACCTTCTGTTTATCGTGAACTACCTTTAAATTCTGCTTAATCTTAACTATATGGTCTTCCATTTCCTTGAGCAACTCCAGCCTAATTACCACTCTATTTGCTGGGTTTTCCCAGCTTACTGGAGTACTTCACTTTCTACCATACAAGGCTTCAAATGGGCTCATCTTCAATGAAGCTTGATACCCATTATATAGGCAAACTCAACCAAGTGCAAGTAATCTTCCCACTTAGATGGCTTATCCATCACATGCATTCTTAACATATTGTCAATTACTCGGTTGACCCTCTCTGTTTGCCCATCTGACTGCACATGGTATGTTGTTCTAAAGTTCATATTTGTACCAAATCCTTTCCAAAAATTTGAAGTAAACTCAGTTTCTCTGTCTGAGACAATTGTCCTAGGTATCCCATGCAACCTAGAAATTTCCTTCATGTAAATTTTTGCAATGTTAATTGTTGTATGAGTTGTTTTTGCATGAACAAAATGGGTAGCCTTTGTCAATTTATCAACCACTACCATGATTGAATCCTGTTTCCTTGTTGTCTTGGGCAATTTAGTTATAAAGTCAATGGTTATCACTTTCCATTTCTTCTTTGGAATTGGTAATGGTTGTAGCAAACCTGCTGGGTGTCTAAGCTCAGCCTTCACTCTCTGACATTCCATACATCTGGCGATGTAATCAACAACATCCTTTTTCATTCCCGGCCAAAAGAATTGGCTTTTTACTGCTGTAATTGTTTTCTAGTAACCGTTATGTCCATCATATGGAACATTAGGCATTTCCTTTAATATCAAATTCCTAAGTTCTCTGGAAATAGAAACATAAATTCTATTTTTATGCATAAGTAGTCCATCTTCCTTTATCTCATACTCTTTCACTTTCTGTTGTACATCTCCTCGCTATAAGCTTTTCTTTACCTGTAGGTAATGCAGATATGTAACAACAAAATCTAAAATTCTCTCTTCAAGTTTGACTGATGATACTGACAATTGTAGCATGCATGAGATGCACTCTTCTACTAAGTGCACCAACAACTTTATTTTCTTTTCCTTTGATATGCTTGATATCAAAGTCGTATTCACTTAAGAATTCAAGCCATCTTTTTTTCCTGGCATTCAAAGTTGGCTGATAAAAAAGATACTTCAAACCACCATGGTCTGTTCTTAATTCAAATATCTTTCCCATGAGATAATGCCTCCACATATTCAATGCATAAACAATGGCAACAAGCTCCAAGTCATGCATGGCATAGTTCCTCTCATCCTCCTTAAGCTTTCTGGATTCATAACAAATGACATGTCCATTTTGAGTGAGGACTCCACCAAGTCCTTCCTTGCATGCATCGGTGCAAACCACAAAATTCTCATTTGGGTCAGAAATATTCAAAATAGGTGCATTAGTAAGTAACTCCTTCAACAAATTAAAATTTTCTTCACACTCAGGTGTCCATTCAAATTTAATTCCCTTCTTTTGCAAAGAAGTGATGGGATGAGAAATATTAGAGAACCTTGCTATAAACCTTCTGTAGTAACCAACTATCCCCATAAAAGATCTGACTTTTGAAACATTCCTGGGCACTGACCATCCTCTAATGGTTTCAATCTTTTCAGGGTCTACTGCTATACCCTGTTCTGAAATAATGTGCCCCAAGTAATGGATATGTTCTTGGTAAAAATAACACTTACTCAACTTGGCATACAACTGATGTTCTCTCAAGACTTGTAGTACCAGTCTTAGGTGATGTTCATGCTCTTCCTCTGACTTAGAATAAACAAGTTAGTTATCCAGGAATACTATGAAAAAATTATCCAAGTAATTTCTGAATATCCCATTCATTAATAACATAAAGATAGCTGGTGCATTGGACAATCAAAATGGCACCACTACAAACTCATAATGCCCATAAATGGTTCTAAAGGATGTCTTATGGATGTCTTCTTCCTTGATTTTTACTTGATGGTATCTTGATCTCGAGACTATATTTGAAAATATATTTTTTCCTCTTAGTTGATCAAAGAGGTCATCAATTCTGGGTAGAGGATACTTGTTCTTTATAGTAGACTTATTCAACTGTTGAAAATCAATACATATCTTCAAGGTTCCATCTTTATTTTTGACAAAGAGTACTGGTGCTCCTCAAGGTGAAACACTTGGGCGTATGTACCCTTTCTTCAACAATTCCTCCAACTTCATTTGTAATTCTTTTAACTCTGGCATGCTCATTTTGTAAGGTGTTTTTGACATTGGGGCAACTCATGGCACTAGATCAATAAAGAAATTTATTTCCCTTTTTGGTGGTAACCCTGGTATTTCTTGGAATACATCCTCAAATTCTTATAGTATCGAGAAATATTCAAGGATTGGCCCCTTTATATTTTCTGGCTCCTCCACATGGGCTACATACAATTGAGACCCTTTTCTGAAACATCTCTTCAGCTGTAAGGATGAAATATCCCTTATAGAGATGGGTCTATGAACTCCTTTCACAGTGCTCTATTTTGCATCTCCATCAAGACATGTAAATGCCTTGCTATGACAATCTAAGACAACATGATGCTTGTCCAACCAATCCATTCCCATTAGAATATCATAAGACCCCAATGGTATGATATTTAGGTCAACACTAGTGTTCACACCATTGATACTTATGGAACAACTTCTGACCATATCATGGATTCTCCTTTTGGTTCCAGTGGCTAGTTGAATCAAACTTGATTTTCCAAGGTTACTTTTCTCCAAATGTAATCTATCCACTATTTTAGGATCAATGTAACAATGAGTTGCTCCTGAATCAATTAAAATAACAACAAACTAATTTATGATCTTACCTTCCACCTCAATCATGTTGGATTGGTATTCTGCTTGTCGATCATCTAAGGCTGCATAAATCCTTCCCATGTCTTTGAATGTTGTATCTTCTTGGATGTTGTGCACAGTCTTCACTTTGTCCTTTCTGTGTGGGAAATCCTTGTACAAGTGATCTTCTTTTCATCCCCAACATTGGATTGGTGGTATTCCCTTTTTCCCAAGGAGTCTTATTTCTTGGAATCATCCTTATTATACTGATCTTCATGATTTTTATTAGGCTCATTCCTATTGAAAGGAGGTTTGAATCCCTTCCTCCTTTGATCAGACTTCTCCATCTTCTTATCCTTCCAATATTTCTGCATGGAATCTCTACCCCGACCTTGCTCATACAAGTATTTATCCTTCCTGATAGCCTCAGTCAAGGTCTTGGGATCATCATACTGAATATTTTATTTATAAAAGGCTAGCAATCCACTCAAAAACCTCTGTATCTTTACCTTTTCATCGTTTATAAACCCCACATACTTTAAAAACCCTAATAAATTCTTCTCATACTCTGTCATAGTCATGCTTCCTAGCCCGAGTTCAAAGAACTCTTGCATTTCATTGTCATAAAAATGCTCTGAGAGGTACTCCTTTTGGAAATACTTCTTGAATTGATTCCAAGTGATCCTATTATCATTAATATGTTCAACTTGCTTCAGTTGATCCCACCACATTACAACTTTCCCATGTAAGTGGTAGGTGGAAATTTTGGCTTCTAGATTTGATGAATAGTTGGGCAATTGGAAATATCTCCCGACTCCAAGCAACCATGCTTCAACATCATCCTACCTTTTTCTTTCACCATCAAAGGATGGTGGCTTGAGCTTGCTCAACTCTCCTACAAACTGTCCACCTCATGTCTCCTTCTTTGGTGCCTAACATGAGACACCTCCATACTGATTACAGAATATTCAAATGCATAAACTTTCTTGTTGATTAAGGAGGTGAGTGGTGTCTATGATCTTTACTAGCACTTCTGGAATAACCCACTCTTCCATGATCATTTCTTCTTTCATGACACTTGCCTTCTTCCTCTTACTTTGAACCATTTTTGGCTTGACCTTGAAACTAATTTAAGCTCTGCAAGACTCAAGAATTTATCTGACTTTTCTCTCTCATCAAGCTCTCATTGTCTGCCTTGTAACTCTGCACTTCTATTTTTAGGCTCTTCACAGTTTCTAGCAATGTCTCTTGCTCCCCTCGGCCCTTGCGTCCGTTGGATTCTGTCTCTGCATTGCCAATTCTGGTATTCTGGCCTTTAGCCTCTTTATCATGGCTGGAGGCTCCCTCTCGTTATTCCATTTCTTCAATAGACATTCTGAGCTGATGTGTGTAAATCCCTTAATTCTACAAAATGTGCAAGTGACCATTTTGTCAGAATTAAGCATATGATAAACAAAATTTGTCAATAATGCTACATATCCTTTCAACTCGTGAAGAATTCGTATAAAGAACACTTCCATTTTATCCTTGGGTCGATACAGAAATAAATTCTGAATAGGCGCTTCCTTCAAACCACTTTCCCAAGTGACCACGGCTCGAAACAGTGGGCCAAATCCTTCCTAACGCTTTTCTATGTTAGAATTACTATATCGGAGATCATGTAGTTGAAAATCGACCAAGGGATGAGATTGACAGTCAACATGAGCTCTGGGACTCCGACTTCAGGAGTTCTAGACTGTGCACAATCTCAACTCTTCCGGAGTTCCAAGTCTCTGGACTGCAGGATTTGTTGCCATGTATCTTGTCCCGATCAACGATGGAGATTAACTTAGGACATTGGGAGTTCCATACCTAAGAAACTTGCAACTCAAAATATCTGGAGTACCAAGTCTCCATACCTTGGGATCTTGTGGCATGTGTCTACTATAATCAATGGCTGAGATGGACTCCGACCTTCGGAAGTCCTCAAACCCAACTACTTATGCCTCGAATTCTCCAGAGTTCTAAGTCTTCGGATTGCAGGATCTGCTGCCACGTGGAAGAAATTAAGGCACAAACATGTGACCCTATCTAATAGGTGACACGTATCATATAGTAACTGGCACAAACAGTCTTTGAAAGACATGAAACACAGTGGCACGTGGAAATCTCCAAGTGTGTCCACGCCACCCTAGGTGACGTCAATAGGCCAGGTCACCCCAATGCTTCACAACTTCGAGACTTATGACTTTCAGGAGAATTCTCCCCACTACACCACAAGTTCCCCGAATGTCGAACTCCCAAATCAGATGATGTACGGACACGTTTCCTCAACACGAACGATCTAGATTTACTCCAGGGTTCGGGGCTTTAGAGGTTTTTCGCTGCTGAACACCACCACGCCCCCAGAGTACCGAACACCAAATTTATGAACCCTTGCTAATATTCAGACATGTGTTCCCGAATATGAAGGGTCATGATTTAATCCATAGTTTGGGACTTCGAAGGTTTTTTGTTGATCCCCGACTATCGACCATCGACGATTTTTTTTGGTGAACTTCCACACTTAGAATTTTTGATAAAATCACAGGTAAATCTAGGTCGTTGATCTCCCGACCAAGATGATCATGACCGTTAGTTTTCTCCAACTCTCCAAACAACCAAAATCAATAGGAACCATTGATGTTCCTCATTTTTCGAATCGTTGAATCAATCCCAGTCATTGATTTGGTAATTCCGCTAAACCTTGCAAACATTCAAATTTTTAAATTTTTTCAAGGACGAATCAAGACTACTGATCCAAGATCGACCATGATCTCAACCATCGATTCTCCAATCTTTGTTCATAATTACAACGGCCATTAAAAATCAAATTTTCGACCTTCCAAGTCAAATTCGACTCTTTAACTCCACAGATCGAATCCATTAGCTTCTTAGACAAACCTGGAATCATTGAAACTTAGATCCATTCACGAATTTGGGGGATTTCACTCAAACTCGTCCATCATTTTCCCCCAATTCGCACATATATATATAAAATCTGTAATAATGAATCTTCCCGATTCTCACTTGTTCTACCTGTAACAATCCAGTGTTTGAACCAGAAGCTATGATACCAATTTCTAATGTCCCCAACCATCCAAGCTGAGAAACACCACTAGATTTCTTCTTTGTTACCAAATTGTAACATACCCAACCTCCCACAGGATGACATGCCACACCAAGAATACACCTGTTGGATGATTTTGAGACTCTCATAACACTTAATTAATAAAGAAGCATGAAATACATATATGCAATGACAAATATTCATACCACAACATAAAAGACATGCACAATATATCATGCACAACATTGACTAGAAAGCATGCATATTATAGGCACAATCTTAGGTATAATAATTTGATACGCAATGGAAATAAATACATAAGCAAAGGAAACCATAACAAAGAGCACTTATCTTTTATAAAAGAAGACATCAACTGGATGCAGACCAAGGAAATTCCACCCAACCATAGAGACTATTTTTCTAAGTCTCAACAACAGTGTCACCCCCGAGCCAGGGCTATGAATCCACAAGGACGGTTCTAGAGTGTTACTTGGCTTCCCAAACCAATCAACACTCAAGCTGTCATAGGATTCTCCATTACTCACAGTAATCCAAGTACCCAAATCTCTTCTACCCAGCCTGCACCACCCAAGAGATTAGACCTCCATCCTGCTCTACCACACAGTCCCTTAGGAAACCATAACATAGAGAACTTATCTTTTATAAAAGAAGACACCAACTGGTTGCAGACCAAGGACGTTCCACCCAACCGTAGACACTGTTGTTCTAAGTCTCAACAACATTGTCACCCTTGAGCCAGGGATATGAATCCACAAGGATGGTTCCATTACTCACAGTAATCCAAGTACCCAACTCTCTTCTACCCAACCTGCACCACACAAGAGATTAGACCTCCACCCTTCTCTGCCACACAGTCCCTCATGAAACCATAACATAGAGAACTTATCTTTTATAAAATAAGACACCAACTGGTTGCAGACCAAGGACGTTCCACCCAATTGTAGACACTGTTTTTCTAAGTCTCAACAACAGTGTCACCCTCGAGCCAGGGATATGAATCCACAAGGATGGTTCCAGAGTATTACTTGGCTTCCCAAACTAGTTAGCACTAAATCTCTCACATGCTTCTCCATTACTCACAGTAATCCAAGTACCCAACTCTCTTCTACCCAACCTGCACCACCCAAGAGAATAGACCTCCACCCTTCTCTGCTATGCAGTCCCTCATGCAGTCCCTCTCCTTCCAGGGCTCCAGTGCAGTTGGTCCTGGAATCTCCATGCTGAGACTCTCAGGACTCACAGTTGTGATCAAATTTGATCACAGGACAAGCATCTCAGACATGCATGCCTCAAATCATGGCTGGATTACACCAACAATCTCTACAACCAACAAAAACGTGGCTTCCCTTCTATAGATCGTCTTCCTTTCCCAAGCCAAGACACTAAAATGAGGAAAGATGAGTGAGTGAAGAAATATATGGAGGGAAAACTCCATGAGAGAGGATGTAAAATGAATCAAAATGGGTGAATGAACACTTAAGGCGACCAACAATAGTACTAGAATGGGGACGAGAATGAGAGTATTTTCTACTAGGAGAACAGACCCCTTCCATAGACCAGGGACAGGTTTTTGTAATTCGTGGGGGTCGATAACCTCTTGGCCTTCCCCCAAGAGCTCACGTAACTCATCCTCCCCCCCCATTACATAAAATGGGTAATATAAAATAAATAAGCACTTGGCCCCTCAAGCCCCCTCTCTTGTGGAATCATAGATCCCTATAACTCTAGTCCTTGTCCATCTAGCAACCAACAATGTATTTATTATTAATAATGACCAAAAAATTACATTTCTTAGGCACGTTGGCCTTTTAATAATTGTTTGGGCACTTTGGCCTCTCAACAATGTAACAATGCATTATTTAATATGGGGGCTCAAAACCCAGGGTGTTACATCTTTTCATGAAGGTGCTTCTAAATTTGAATTCATTATAACATCCCACAATGTTATATTCTTCGTTTTATATGAGAATGAAAAAACAATATTCTTCATGTTTAGAGTGAAGATCCCCATTGTTTTCATAAAGGTTGAACCCAAAATTATGTCATGTAAAATCCCTAGGCCGAACCCCGTTGTGAATATAAATGTAATTGTACATATAGGTTGGTGAGCCAGAATACTTTGGGGCTAAAGTACCTTTGTCTGTATGTATTTTGTAGGCCATAGTTCCTGTGTGGTTATTAGGATGGTGATCTGGAAGCTGAAAGACCTGCGACCCTGTTTTTTGTAAAATGTAATCACACTTAGTTTTTAATGAAAACACACGAATGTTGCAGAACAACCATGTAAAAGAGTATGGAGGGATAAAATCCACTAGAATAGGAAAGGGGGGGATAAGATTCTATGGAAAAGGGGCTAAGCTAATGGGATTAATCCCAAAGGAATATTTGATTAATATTCCTAAAAATATAAAGTATAAACTATGGATATAAAATATATCCTAAGTTCTAAATTGGGAATGTTGGATTACTGAGAGGGGGGTGAATCAGTAATAGCGTAATTATAATCCTTTTTCTTCAAATGTTATATCAATGTAGAATTATTATCCAATAATGAGCAGTAAGAAATAAACAATCACACACATACACAATACACTAGTGTTTTGTGTGGAAACCCAAATCGAGAGAAAACCACATAATGCTTTTTCTTATATGTCTTGAAGAATTACATTCATTGGAAGCACCAACTTCCTTTGTTTTCTAGCTGCAATTGGAAAGAGGCTCCAACCCCCTAGTTTCTCAGGCTACAACCCGAGGGAAGCTTCAACTCCCCAATTCTCTGGCTACAACCAGAAGGAGGCTACAACCCCCTATGTTCTCCGGCTACAACCGGAAGGTGGCTACAACCACCTATCCTTGCCCCATCCCGCCACCCTGAAGTAGAAGTAGAATGATGGAACTACTGTCACACTATCACTGTGAGATATACCACTGTAAACACGTACCAATAAATATGAACTGCATCAACCATGCATCAACTTGTACCTCAACCTGTAATCAACCTGTACCATAAATAAGTGCATCAACCATGCACCAAACTCAACCAAAATCCCTCATCAATTTCATCATCCAAATATTATTTGTAGCTCTGTAATATACCTAGTGTATATGATCACATTCTTGCAAACCTTCCTTAACTTTAACAACAAGAGACTAGCATTTTCATCAAACTTTTCTTATTCTCACATGCCTAGTTTTGGATTAGTCAACAACCCTAACTTGAATTAATCATAACTTTGAACCTGTAATGTATAATAATCTGAAACTGATACAAAATGTTATTCAGTGTGTTTTATGAAATTCCTCCAGGTGTCACTCCTTGGAACCTCTCAGAAAAGGAGTTATAGCAAAAATGACATACCTTGCTGAATTTTGGCTTATTCTAGAGAGCGACCTTGTAGAGCGTGACCCACATGAAATGTTAATTGAATTGATCTGAAATTGTTACAAAACATACTAAATACTGTACCCTAACCAACACATTTTGTCTCACTAAATTTGGATCTGTTATGAAGAAGTTATGACGTTTTTACCCGAAACACCCGTTTTTGACTAGTTTCAGGACTAGCCAAAAACCCTATTTTCCATGGAGTGTAAATCCCAAAATACAACGACTCAAAAGCTAAATTTTTTACCATAGATACTTGGGTATGTTTTCTCAATGGTATAGAAATTTCAAGGTCTGAATCATTATATAAAAAAAGTTATAGCGAAAATGGTGAGATGACCTGTAAATAACATACCCTAGAAAACACCATCAAAAGAATTTATCCTTCCTTGCATTTCGGCCTTCTTTTCATCACCTTCCCTCAGAAATTCAGCTTAGATATCCTTGGTTACCTCAAACACCTATATATATTCAATATTCTCAATTTTTTTTTAAAATGAGAGAGCCTTGCCTCTTATTTATACTCTCCAAGTAGCTTCCTTAAAAACATCTTCTAGGTCACTTGGCCCACTTTCCTTATTTTAGGGTTAAACCACTTCTAATTTCTCCATTA
>SNQJ01S0254256.1:0-12639 GCA_010110895.2 Picea sitchensis
CAAACAAAAGAAAACCTCTACCCACTCCCTCCCAAACCCTGAAACAATTAAATTTTTCATATTTGTGTATTTAATAGTAAACCAGGCCAGTCTCAGTTCCCTATCGATTTGACTCTTAATCGGTTCTAGTCTTGGTCCCCGTCTCATTTATAGTTCTTGCAAATTTTCTTTCGAGTTACAGTCTACTATAGGGACGCATGGATATGAAACCCTACAGATCATTACCTTTTAAACGAAATCTTGATCCGAAAGAACCCATAAATGGTAAATATTTGAAATAACAGAAAAATAAAGAATGGAAAAAAAATGAAATAAACCCTACAATATTCCCTATGCCATCGAATAACAAGATCATATAAACACATTCAAACTCTGCTCAAGGAATTTTGGAATGGAAAACTTCACATAAAAAACTCACTAGGGAGAACTTTGCGACCTTCAAAAAACTTGGAGGGTGAACTCGACTTTTCTCGTTATTTTCTGAATGACAAACAACATTCGTGAAAATTTCAGGAGGGCAAACTGCGTTCCCTGCACCTTTCCCAAGTTTTCTTGGGCGAATGTGGATTTGAAGCGCGAAGGATTGAATTTTCTTGGGCGAATGTGGATTTGAAATGTAGAGGGTCAAATTCTTATGGGCAAATGCGGACTCGAACTGCAGAGCGTAGAGGGCTAAATATTCCAATGAATTAAAAGAATTAAAAATACAATTGGCGAATAAGTTAAGTATTTATCCATTAAATATATTTTTTGGGCTAAATTTCATAAATTTCATAAATCATTATATTATAAAAATTTCGTCCACTTGAAATTTTAGGGCCTAAAATTTCGCCCAATGGCGAAATTTCGCCCCTAAAATTATCTATGATTTAGACCTTCCTCCATTGAAAGTGGAAACCCCTCTAGTTATGGATCCACTCTGGTTAATTTTGGGGTATGAAAATATGAAATGAAATAATGCAATGTGAAATGCAACTACTATGAAATGCAACAAGTATGAAATGCATCTAACTAATATTAGCTAGGAGTGGTAACTGAAACTAAGAAGAGTCTACAAAATACTCAAAGACTTTGTGCTTTGAATCAAATATTAGGAGGAAAAACATAAGTGAGCAACAAACCAAGAAACAAGAGAATAGTCTACATGATACAAAGTTCAAAACCATAAGCACCAAGAGCGATAAGAGAGGTGAGAATAGTCCACGTCAAGATTTGCAAGAGTATAAAACATGGATAATTATGCCCCCTTTATTAACATATGAGGAAATATTACAATGCAAAAAAGAAGACCCTTTCAAAATGTTCAAAACATGTATAAATATGGATGGGTTAAGGAGGTAGAAAAAATGACTCTTCACCTTCCTTCTTGAATGTCCACATACCTTTTAATCATTTTTTTATGATCCAACGCCTTAAAATGAAAAAAGTCAATGATTACAATCCACTTCGAGGGTGAAACCTCCTTTTACAATATATCCAATTCAAAATACAATATGAGATGAGATAATATGACCTTAAAACTAAATATCCTTGTTATATATATTAGACAAAGGGTAAATTTATAATGAAAGGGTGGAATGAAGGGTTCTAGCTGACATACAAATATAACATTAGAAATGTAATAATTCAATATCTAGGGCTTAATAAGGGGTTTTATACATAACACACAGCTTTGTCTAGGGATTAACATGCCCCTCCCATTCAAACAAGTGTTGTCCTCAACACTTGACAACCATGGTTGTGTCTACATGAAGTAATCATCTTCCCATGTCACTTCTTCCACTGGTAGGTTCTTCCATTTGACATGATACTTAGTAATTTCTTGATTTCACAACTTCTTGATCCCTATTTCAAGTGTTGTTTATGGTTCTAGTATGATTTTCCCTTCTTCGTTAATCTCTGATAAAATAGTTTGCACTGGGATCTGATTATATTCTTTAAGCAATAAACATGTATTATTGGATGTACACTTTCTAGTCGTAACAGATAGCATGGGCATGATCTTAAGTAGGTGAAAGACCCTTATACATCTCTCCAAATACCTTAGAATGATTGTTGATAACTCTTTGGAGATCCATTGGAGTAGAGACTATAGATTTTTGAACATCTAGTGAACACCATTGTGTAATTACCCCATGTTATCCCTTTTTGAGTAATCTTGTCATGTTGTTAAGGATTATCACTTTAGAGGGTTTCCCTTGGATACCTCCAAGCTCAATTTCCTTTCCTTTTGAGGAAATTTGCATGAAAAGATCTTGAAAATTAAGGGCCAGTATTCCCAATGATTGTAACCATTGAACCCCTAATACAACATCAACACCACCCATTTTGATGGAAATCATGGGACTATCCAATAAATACTCTCCCATATTGAGCTTAATACTATGGCACTTCCCAAAAAAAATTATGGTACCTCCATCTGCAATCATTACTTTAAACTGCGGTGTTGGAAATACAAAGCAATTGTGATCTTTTTCTAATTTGTAGTTGATGAAGTTTTGGGTAATACCATAATCAATCAACACTATTACCTTTTTCTTTTTGATATATTCTTCTATCTTGAGGGTTTGTGGAGTACTAATTTCGTCCAATGCATGACGAGATATTGTTGGAGTAGTCTCTTCTAGCTCTAAATCTTGTGATGGTTCCAATTCTTGATCTTCTTGATCTTCATTGTCTATGTAGAATACTTTATTCTCGATGTATTTATGTTCCTTATTGTACTTGTTGTCACAATTGAAACATAGCCCCTTTATTCTTGTTTCATCCATTTGCTGAGGTGTCAACCTTGTCAGTTGAGGTACGCTTGTCTTATGAGCCCCAAAAAGATCTATGATTCTTGCATATGCTCTAATGGTAGACTTGTGCGTAGCCTTATTCTTGGCTTGAATATGACAAGAAGATTGCATAAACTTCCATAATGTTTGTAGGATGTCTTAAGAAAATCTCATGTTTAATGTGTTCTTTTAGTCCACCGATTTAATATTCCAACAATTGTTCATCATTTATGTTATCCACCCATGTGACCAATACCTAAAATTTTGAATTATAATATTAAATATCACCTAAGTGCTTGATTCTTGTCAATTGACTGTAGTAGTCATGTTCCCAAACCTTCCCATGTTGTTCTTCCAAGTCTCTTGTAAATAAACCCCAAGTATAATGATACAAAATGGGATTGCTTTTAATTTCCCATTGATACTATTGATATGGTTTTATATCAAAGTCTAAAGTTGTTGTGTGAATACTGTTATCCCCCACTTTAGGGACAACTAAGGAGATTATGTCTCGAGGCCCACAGGTCATAGACATGGAGTACCGAGAGCCAGATCGACTTGAGCATGGCCCTGAAGGGCCCATCTTTTCTTTTCATCAGCGCCTCCACCTTGTCAGCAACAACAACATCCATCACCTCAGCCTGGTCCTGTAGCTGAGATGGATCTTGCTCCATGAGCTAATGAGTCTGGGTATCATGGTATGTGTCACTATGATCCTCAAAACCTTTGAATATGTGCATTTAGTTCTTTTTGTTTCTAACATGTGCTTGGATATTATACTTATCCACTTGACCATGTCTGGGGGGAATGAAAGGATTACCTAGTAAGCTTGTGCCCATAGGTTTTGAGTTTCCACTGGGGGATTCATGAAAAGTCATCATCCACTCCCATCATATTTACCATTTTCCATCTTACTCTCGCTCATCCATCCCATTACACTGGTCCGGGCATTAGGTTGTTCAATTATTTAAGGGTTGCACCTTACCTTGTGGGAAGAAGGGGCTAAAGGCCCAGAGGGTAAAAGCAGCTGGAAAAAGATAAAAGCCTAAAAATAAATCCTCGAGATGATTTTCCCAGGGATCCCCGACAAAGCAGTAAAAGGATTCTCAGCAAGAAACAGAGGGACCCATAAAAAAATAATAAAAGAAGACCTAGTCATAGGATAGGGGGTCTCATCATGAGCCATCCTATTAGGTCCATGGGTATCTAGTGGTATGACACTACTAGCAGCTGGTTACCATGCCAGGGTAGTGGCTCTTGGTGTCATAGCTAAGATTAAGGGGGTCTCATCATGAGCCAACCTTCTCATTTCCATGAAAGTGCTTGTGGGTAACATTTCCACCACTGGTTACCATGCTAGGGCAGTGTCCCCTAATTAGCTTCTTGAAAGAAAAAACAATAAATAATAAATACAAAGCCATGAATGGGCTTGGAAAAATTTGCATCCAGGACAGGTGCATCTCACCCTCTACAGAGGCACCCATAGGTAAGCCATGCATTTCCTTGCTATCCAAACATCCCTTGTGCACCTCATCCATTAACATGACTTGGATTTGATTTCTCCCAGGAAAATCCCACAACCAATGAACACTAGCCCAATAGGACGCCCTATCACTTCTTCCAAACTTGGCTTGCAGATTTTTATAATGTCTTTGAGCGCTTGATTGAGTGAAAGGGGTTTTATGCACATGTTTAATAAAATTGATGATTATATGTGATTGACATTGCTATGGTCCCTGTGACTTATGAGACCATGGAGGGAGTATCTGTTGATGTGCAGGATCATACTCGATGGATAGGTACACATGGGGAGATGATTAGTTCAGACCTCCATGGGGCTGAGATCCCACCAGATGGATGTTGAGACCCCAGCAGGGGGCAAAGATAGGTCAGAGGGTTTGCATCTAGGAAGAGGAGGACGTTCCACCAAAGGCAACTGAGAAGAGACTTACCTAGGGGGGTTATTCCCTCTCCACTGGGACGTTGGCCTTGGAAGGCCCATGATGTCACCCATGACATCTTATGATGACATCCAATGATATGGGAGTTTTGGGAGGTAGTTGTGGCATATTTGGCACGTATGGTAGCTTCCAGAGGCCCAAGAAGGGCTAACGATTTGCTCCAGGAGGCCCATGTTGCCCTAAAAAGGGATAACATCACCCTAAAGGGGCATGACGTCACCTTTATTTGCTTGATTAGGGTTTTATTATGACATTTTAATGTAAAACAATATTATATTGTATTTTGGCCTTGTCGGCCTTTTGGTGACCTAAAATTTAATTGAGGTCATTGTTATTGTATAAATAGAGAGCTAAAACTCTCTTATTTTCATCATATTTCACTCACCAATTGGTGAGGTCTAAAATTTGCACCCTTCTTAGGGTTTTTGGATCAAATTGTGGTGCACTTGTTGAAGGAAGGCATATCTTAGCTATTTTTGGCACTTTCTTATTGGAAGGTTTACAACTAGGGTTTGGCTTGATGATACTTGGTGAATGTAAAGTGAATTTATGAAATCCTTCCCTTGCTTGAATGGTTATAGTCATTTACTTGCATTTTGTTAATAAAATTGTTGAATTAAACCCTAGGGAATGATCACATGTTGGTGTCCTTATTTCATGTCCCCACTAGATTATGCCAATTAGCTATTTTATTTTCTGAAGATAAATGTTAGAGCCTTTCCATAGCAACACTCTACCATTCAATCCTCAAGCCAACCATTTTTTATCTTGTCATTGAGCTAAAGAAGAAGGGAAACACACTAAGGCCTAGGGTTTCTACACCTTAGTGAGTCATTTTCCCCTAGGGTTTGATTGATGAAGCCTTGCCTTAGCAACACTTCATCATCAAACCCTCTTGTCTTTAGCCTTACCATTTATTCCTCAAGCTAGCCGTATTAACTTTGTCTTTTGAGATAGAGGAGGAGGAAGACACACTAAGGCCTAGGTTTACTACACCTTAGTAATCTTCCCCTAGGTTTGGTAGGTTGAAGCCTTGCCTTAGCAACACTTCAACCATCATATCCCTCTTGTCTTTATCCATACCATTATCATTTCGACCCTTCAAATTTTGCAGCGAGTTTTGACTCCATTTTCCCTAATAACGCACTGATCTAAGACCTTCTATGTTTGAGTACCTTGATCACACACTTCCAGATTCTATTGAACAATCATTAAATCCTTCTAACCCTAGCTTAGACTAACACTTACTAACCCTATTGTTGTTATCATTTACTTATGCTATAATCATATCCATGCAACATTCTTTATATCTTTAAAGTGATTGAAAGTTTGGCTAAAGCGTTGCTTCTAATGTAGGTGTTGCTACATTGATGATAAATTGCCATTGCTCATTGTGAAGTTTCTTTAGTATTTATTGTGAAGTAATATTGTGTAATCATTGCTATTGTACATCATTGATTTTCTTCATCAATATTGTCTATCGATTTCTTTATATCAGAAGTCCTTGATTATATGAAGTGCTAACCAACAAGTAATCTTTCATATATATAGTTTCCTTGTTGTTTTGTCTTGGGCAGGTACACTTTTGGTTATCTTTATATTTATTGGCCATTGAGCCAGACTTTCTGATTGGTGGTGGCTTGTGAGGGGGAAATATATACTTAGCCTTTTAAGTCTTTTTCTTATCGAAACCACAGGTCACCGAGGAAGTCTCCCCTGGGCCTACCACCCTAAACAAAAAGAGCTATCCTATTGAGGTGACAGTGGTAGGATAGTCTCAGTTTTTCCAGTTTGCCTTCATTCACCCATCATTTACTCCAACTACAAACTATGTGATAACATTTTGGCATTGTTGTCGGGGAACACTGAATCAATTCTCCTAAAAGATGACAATTTTTCGATAAGAATTTCCTCAAGAGTCTTTATCTTACAAGCTTACCTAGCGATTCCACTAAAGGTGATTCCTTTTTTCCTTTGATAATTTCAAGAAAATTATCTGGCGACTCCACTAACCTTTTCCTAGGTGCCACCTTACTCTCAACTCTCTGATATTTCCAATTTATGGGATCACAGTGTCCTGGGAACAAGTGTATATCCTTCAAGGATACCCAACTTGTTTTGATACAAAATGGTTAAGCAACCCTCCAAGATTTTGGGGCCTCCCAACTCCTCACATCGTAATTTTTTTGGAGTATATGAGTGAGATAGTATTGGGAGGGGAGGATGTTCTGATAAAATTATTCATGCTCTCTCTGCCATCCTTTTTGCAAGATTGGTTTAAGGGTTGTTGCGAATATAGGGGTATATCATCTTTCATACACCTCATCAATAGGTTTATTGACTTTACCAAACCACATTGCCAAACATATGAAGATGCCCTTCAAAATCTCACAATAGCCTTGGAAGACAAAGGATTCACCACTGAGATTGTAGAAGATCTCAGGGATGTATATCATGCTCAATACCAAGAACCTTCTGATATGGAAGAAGAGATTTATGAATAAAATTGTCAACCCCTTGAAGAGGAGCAGGATTTCTCCCATGATTTGATAGAATGCAGTGAAACTAGAGAAGTGAAATATGAGGATGAAACACTGGTGATCACTCCTCCATCCGACGAAGCTCTCCAAGATCCTATTGCTCCTGTACATGAAGAAGTAATCAAGGTGAGTTACTTCCCTTTCCAAATTTTTAAGGATTCTCTATCTTATGATGTGGAAAGTGGAGAAATGTTGGATTTTCTAAACCCTTCATGTTATGATGAAAATGACGACTTTGTTGATAATATTAATGAGTTCATACATGCCGGGAAGTGTAAATGGGATGTGATTGGATATGACCAAGATCCCATTTACGACATTGAGGGTCATTCCCAAAAGTTTCCTTTACCTTTATCACATGAGGTTAATAAGAATTTTGACATTTGGCAACAAGAACATGACATGAGTACCAATTTTATTCAGGCACCCAAGGATGACTTGATGCTATGCCCTCCTAATAACTTTTGGTCATACCTTGAGGACTTTGATGACTATTCCTTTGAACACTTAGATTTATTCTATGAATAAAGTTATTAACCATCGTTTTGCTCAGATCTTGATAAAAGTGAGGAAGTTACTTCCCTGAAGCACGATACTTGTGATAAGATTTTCCACCTCCCTTTGATTACTTTACCTCTCTATGTCACTGAAGGTATGGTTTGGAAACATGTCCCTTATCCCAAGTCTCCTGTAAGAGAAACCCTCATTCTGGATTTTAGGGGAAAGTTGAGTACCTCAAGAAGAAGCTTGTTATCACATTTTTCCAGCTTACCCTTAAGGAATTGTCAGTCATCCTTTTAGTTCTTGCTAATCCCTTCTTAGGCCTCAAGTTGTGAAGATGTCCAAGGTAGCCATCATTCAAATTCCTCGAGTCGATCTTTTGAACCTTTGACTTTTCACGATCCTTTTCTAAGATGGATTGAGTACCTTCCTGAGAGTATGTCTTGGCACCACTTTTTCCTTCCCACCCGCCTTAATGAGATAGACCTTACAATTTCCAATGATACAATACATTTTCCAACTTGTGTTATTTTTGTGCTTAACTTATCACTGCTTTGGTTTATGATAAAGCAGAGGGGTAGGTATGGGGAGACGTTGCTAGGATGGTTTCACTGGGTATTTGACTACACCTAGCATTCAACCAACAGGTAAGTAGAGGTAAGTAGGTAGGCATTTGCATTCATTGTATAGACCATTTTCATTTCATGCTAGAATAGTTTGCTTTCACATTTGTACATATGCTTGTTTTCATTTTTGATATATATGAGCTGGGGGTGATATCACCACCCCAAATGATCACTAATAGTTTCTGTTGAGATCAAGCAGGTTACAGGTTATGTCAGAGATGCTGAGGTTCTCATGCGCTCTACGGTGAGCACATGTCCCTGAGTTCGAGCCAGATGTTATCCCCCAGTTTAGGGATAACTAAGGAGATTATGTCTCGAGGCCCACAAGTCCTAGAGATGGAGTACTGAGAGCCAGATTGACTTGAGCATGTCTCTGGAGGGACCATATATTATTTTCTTCAGTGCCTCCACCTTTTCAGCAGCAACAACATCCATCACCTTGGACTAGTCCTGTAGCTAAGATGGATCTTGCTCTATGAGGTAATGATTTCGGGTATCATGGTATGTGTCACTATGATCCTCAAAACCTTTGAATATGTGCATTTAGTTTTTTTTTTTTTTAACAGGTGCTTGTATCTTATACTTATCCACTTGACCATGTCTGGGGGGGAATGACATGATGCCCTAGTAAGCTTCTGCCCATATATTTTGAGTTTCCACTGGGGGATTCATGAAAAGTCATCATCCTCTCCCATCATATTTACCATTTTCCATCTTACGCCCACTCATCCATCCCATTACACTGATCTAGGCATTGGGTTGGCCAATTATTTAAGGGTTTCACCTTACCTTGTGGGAAGAAGGGGCTAAAGGCCCAGAGGGTAAAAGCAACTGGAAAAAGATAAAATCCTAAAAATAAAACCTCGAGATGCTTCGCCCATGGATCCATGAGAAAACAGTAAAAGGCTTCTCAGCAAGAAACAAAGGAACCCATAAAATACTAATAAAATAAGGCCTAGTCAGAGGATAGGGGGTCTCATCACGAGCTAGCCTATTAGGTCCATGGGTATCTAGCAGTATGACACTACTATCTGCTGGTTACCACGCCAGGGTAGTGACTCTTGGTGGCATAGACAAGAGAAAGGGGGTCTCATCATGAGCCAAAATTCTCATTTCTGTGAAAGTGCTTGTGGGTAACATTGCCACCACTGGTCACCACGCTAGGACAGTGTCCCCTGATTAGCTTCTTGGAAGAAAAATAAATAAAGAATAAGGACAAAGGCATGAATGGGCTTGGAAAAATTTGCATCCAAGACAGGTGCAGCTCACCCTCTACAGAGGCACCCACAGGTAAGCCATGCATTTCCCTGATATCACTACACCCCTTGTCCATAAATCCCTTGTCCACCTCATATATTAACATGAATTGGATTTGATTTATCCCGGGAACATCCCACGTCTAGTGAACACTAACCCAAAAGGACGCCCTGTCACGTTTTCCAAACTTGGTTTGTAGATTTGTATAATGTCTTTGAGCGATTGACTAAGTGAAAGGGGTTTTATGCACATGTTTAATAAAATTGATGATTAGATTTGATTGACATTGCTATGATCCCTATGACTTATGATCCCATGGAGGGTGTATTTGTTGATGTGCAGGATCATACATGACGGAAAGGTACCATATTGGACAGATACACATGAGGAGATGATTAGTTTGGACCTCCATGCGGCTGAGAGCCCACCAGATGGATGATGATACCCTAGCAGGGGGCAGAGACAGGTCAGAGGGCTTGCACCAGGGAAGAGGAGGATGTTCCACCAGAGACAACTGAACATAGCCTTACCCAGGGGGGTTGTGCCCTCTCCACTTGGACGTTGGCCTTGGAAGGCCCATGACATCACCCAAGGCATCTTATGACATCATCCATCGATATGGGAGTTTTGGGAGGCAGTTGTGGCATATTTTGCATGTGTGGCAGCTTCTAGAGGCCCAACGAGGGCTAATGTTTTTCTCCAGGAGGCCCACGTTGCCCTAAAAAAGGCTAACATCACCCTAAAGGGGAATGACGTCACCTTTATTTACTTGATTAGGGTTTTATTATGACATTTTAATGTAAAACAATATTATTTTGTATTTTGGCCTTGTCGGCCTTTTGGTGACCTAAACTTTAATTGAGGTCATTGCTATTGTATAAATAGAGAGCTAAAACTCTCTTATTTTCATCATCTTTCACTCACCACTTGGCGAGGTCTGAAATTTGCACCCTTCTTAGGGTTTGTTACTGAAATTGTGGCTCACTTGTTGAAGGAAGGATTATCTTAGATATTTTTGGCATTTTTCTTGTTGGAAGGTTTACAACTAGGGTTTGGCTTGATGATACTTGGTGAATGTAAGTGAATTTCTGTAATCCTTCCCTTGCTTGAATGGTTATAGTCATTTAATTTCATTTTGTTAATAAAATTTCTGAATTAAACCCTAGGTAATGAGCACATGTTGGTGTCCTTATTTCATATCCGCACTAGATTATGCCAATTAGCTATTTTATTTGCTGAAGATAAATGTTAGAGCCTTTCCATAACAACACTCTACCATTCAATTCTCAAGTTAGTCATTTTTTATCTTGTCATTTAGCTAAAGAAGGATGGGATTGCACTAATGCCTAGCGTTTCTACACCTTAGTGACCCATTTTCCCCTAGGTTTTGTTTGATGAAGCCTTTCCTTAACAACACTTCATCATCAAACCCTCTTATCTTTAGCCCTACCATTTATTCCTCAAGCTATCCATTTTATCTTTGTCTTTTGAGCTAGATAAGGAGGAAGACACACTAAGGCCTAGGTTTACTACACCTTAGTGAGTCGTCTTCCCCTAGGGTTGGTAGGTTGAAGCCTTTCATTAGCAACACTTCAGCCATAATATCCCTCTTGTCTTTAGCCCTACCATTATCATTTCAGCCGTTCAACTTTTGCAGCGAGTTTTGACTCCATTTTCCTAAATAACGCATTGATCTAAGACCTTCTATGTTTGGGTACCTTGATCACACACTTCCAAATACTCTTGAACAATCATTAACTCCTTCTAAACCTAGCTTAGACTAACACTTACTAACCCTATTGTTGTTATCATTTACTTATGCTATAATCATATCCATGCAACATTCTTTATATCTTTAAAGTGATTGAAAGTTTGCCTAAAGCGTTGCTTCTAATGTTGGTGTTGCTACATTGATGATAAATTTCCATTGCTCACTGTGAAGTTTCTTTATCATTTATTGTGAAGTAATATTGTATAATCGTTGCTATTGTACATCATTGATTTTCTTCATCAATATTGTCTATCAATTTCTTTATATCATAAGTCCTTGGTTATATGAAGTGCTAACCAACAAGTAATCTTGCATATATATAGTTTCCTTGTTGCTTTGTCTCGGGAAGGTACAATTATGATTATCTTTATTTTTATTGGCCATTAAGCTGGACTTTCTGATAGATGGTGACTTGTGAGGGGGAAATATATACTTAGCATTTTAAGCCTTTGCCTTCTCGAAACCCCAAATCACCGGGGACGTCTCCCCTGGGCCTAGCACCCTAAGCAAAAAGAATTATCCTATTGAGGTGACAGTGGTAGGATAGTCTCAGTTTCGCCAGTTTGCCTTCATTCACCCATCCTTTACTCCAACTAGAAACTGTGCGATAACAAATACTTTTCTTATCATACATGATATTATGCAGTTCAAAATATTGCTCCATTTGGTTCACCCAGGTAAAGACCTTTGTACCATCAAACTTCTTTCTAATGTATTTATGAAATTGTATTCCTTTTGTGTCTGAAATTTCAGCCCTTTTGAGTCTAAAATTTCATCTTGTAGTACCATGAAATGTCTTCAATGTAATGCCACAGGTTTGACCAAAATTGGATGTGCCAAGTGAAAGTTAGGGTAACTTTCCCAAACCTTGCTGATTTTTGGCCTTTCTAGGAGAGCGAGGTTGTGCATAATGCCACATGCCCAATATTTAATACCTGATTATGAAATTTGTACAAGAAATACTATGGTCTATCCTCTTTCAAATTCATCACGTCTCACATAATTTGGATGCTCTCTAAATAATATATGCTTGTTTTACCCAGAGCACATGTTTGAGATTAGTTATAGGACTAGTCAAAAACCCTATCTTCCACAGGGTATATCTCTGAAATTGTAATGAACCAGAAGATGGAATGTTTATCAAATCTGCCTTGATATGTCTTATAAATAACCTCTAAGTTTTGTTGTATGAATTGTCACAGAAAA
>SNQJ01S0254257.1:0-12640 GCA_010110895.2 Picea sitchensis
GTTTTTGTGTTGGGTGACATTTTATTAGGGAAATTGTTTTAAAAATTCTTATCACGTTATTCGTCCCAAGGCCATCTAGGCTCATTCGTTTACCATTAACAACGCGACACACCCTTCAGGACACACTAGGTGCTCCAAGGGTGCCACTCACCTCATTTGTTCCCTTGCACAACATTCCCTTTAGGATGCACCATGTGCTCCAAGGGTGTCACTCACCTCTTTCCATTTTTCTTGCATGACGTGCCCTTCAAGACGCACCACGTGCTCCAAGGGTGCCACTTGCCTCTTGACTGACTTGGTATACATAAAAAACCCTTGGATTCAATACTCCACTAGGTGAACTTGTTGGAGACTAAGGGCCTCTAAGGAATAAGGCCCCAGCCTTATTGCGCACCCCTTAGAATCATCGTGAGTGATTGTCGTAGTCATCCCTCACGACATCATGGGTCCTCTCCAACTAGGTAAATGTTAACCTACAGTTCGAGCCACGGTGAGAGTGCTAGTAGGTCGTGGTAGGGATGTTGTCCACACCTCTCCCCCAACTTCTCTGGTAGTCATGCGTGATCCCTTTACTCCACATGTGAGTCTAGTCGGCAAGCTATCGTCATCCTGCATCATCAACAAATCATGTCATAATATATCCATATCATATCATCTAATCATATGCACTAATATCATTTATAAAACAATCAAACCCCAATGGTACACTCTCCGACTCGATCCAGAGTCCGAGGGGTTCCATCAATGCCTCTGCATCCTCGAGGTCCAATATCTTTCACATTTAGTAAAACCGAGTCAATAGCACTTGTCTATGTCAATGCAGTAAAACAACAAGTCATCAACCCATAACGCCTCATAATCAAAATAAATTTTTTAATAACATAAAATTCAGATCACTTGCGAGCAAGTGTCCTCAAAGAATAAATTCTCTCAGTGTGCAAGAGAGGGATGTTACATTATTCTTTGTGTTTCACTAGGCCTTCTTGGATAACCCTCTTGTGTATGACTTTCAAAGTTGTTTATGTTCCTATTGTTAGCTCTGCAATTCACAACTTTATGTCCAAAATTATTATATGCATAACATAAACCGAAAAAGATAGTTTGATACCTGGGAGTTGAATATATTCTGAAAGGAGGTACTCTTATGAATCCTTATTCTTCATGAGGCCTATCTATTTCTATCGGTTGTTGATTCTGAAATATGAATCTTCTCGATGGAGCAGTGTCCCTGTAATTTTCTTTGTAGACCTTCCTATCCCTTTTGATTGTTTCTACATAGTTTTTTGGATAAGTTTCTTGTTCTTTTGTTTTGTATTTTGATCCCTTTTCTATCTGATTGTATCCAAGTTTGGACTTGTCATGATGAGGGTTTTGACTATTGACAATGTCATTCAAAACTTTTGCGTTGTTCTACATATTTTTCTTATGAAGATCCTTTCTTAATGTGACAATTTCTTCTTCCAAATTTCCAATGATCATGTCTCTTCCTTCTAGATGTTCTTTGAGTGCTTCTTCAATTCTTTTATCTTATTCAATTTGAACCTTCAAATTTGTGATCATTTGTTCTAGTTCTTGAGTGTCTTCTTTCTTGTCTAGTTCCACTTGCAGTTTCTTTTTTTTCTCCTCTTCTCTTTTGATAACTTCTATGGCACACAACAATTGTTATCAGTAGTCAACTTCTTCCTCTTCACATTATTCTTCGGCCTCTTCATATTCTTCTTCAGAGTCGTATTTATCAGAGTCTTCTACTACCATGAATAGAACTCTTTCTGTCTCATTGTCACTGACTTCATCTTCATCTGATGATGAGATGTCTTCTTTGGTGCATAAGATTTTCTTAAAAACTTTCTTTGTGGTTCTTTTGCCTTTATATATTTCTTTCCTATTTGAGTAACCTTCATCATTTATCTTTTTCTTATGAGGACATTTCTTAACAAAATGACCAATACCATCACAATCAAAACAAATAAAAGGAAGCTTACCTCTATACATGTCATTGGTTCCCTTGTTCAATCTTTTGACAAATTTGGCCGCTTCTTAATCATCTTCAAAGACGTCATTGTTGTTTCTGTGTTCTATTTCTTTTTGCTTTCCCTTTTGCTTTAACATTTTGGATGCTTTGAATGATGTTTATTTTAAATATGGATTTTCTTGTTCAGTTATCATTTCACATGCTGTGAATATTCCATGTACTTCATCCATGCTTATTGAGTTTATATCTTCTCTTTCTTCTAGTGTTGATATCTTAGCTTATTGAGTTTATATATCTCTTCTTCTAGTGTTGATATCTTAGGTCAAATCTCATAGGAGGAGATCTTAGTACATTTTGAACAATTACAGATTCTTTGATTTCTTCTCCCAACTCAATATTTCATTTATTGTTTCATCAACTCAGTAAAAATTAAGATACAATATTATCATATTCCTTCATATCCAGTTGTTCAAACCGACTTATAAGTTTATATCCCTTTACTTCTTTTGAATTTTGAATCTCTTCATAAATATTTCAAAGTTTGTCCTAAATATCTTTAACGGATTTACAATGTGAAAATTTTGTGAATATCATTCTCCAACACCATTTAGAAGTGAATTTGTGGCTTTTGAATTATTATGACTGAGTTTCAATACTTTGTCATTTGTCGCATCTGAATCGGTTTGGAAGTATGTATTCATCTACAATTGATTGTCAAATATTAAACTTTGTGCTGTATATATTTCTTCATCCCATGTTCCAAAAATCCATACATTTTTCCATCAAACTGCAGTATTCCATTTTTATACATTTTGTTTCTCTCCATGACCTACCTTTCAGTGGTTAAACTAATTTCTGAAGGAACCTTCTTTGATACCAATTGTTGGATCACTGATAGGGGGTGAATCAGTAATAGAGAAATCTAATCCTTTTTAACGATATAATGAAAGTGTTATATCAATGTAGCATTATCATCCAATATTTTCAGAGTAAATAAACAATGAACAAATGAACAATCATACACATACATAGTACACCAATGTTTTTACATGGAAACCCAAAGCGGGAGAAAATCGCAGAATGATTTTTCTTATATGTCTTGAAGAATTACATTCATTGGAAGCACCAACTTCCTTTGTTTTCCAACTACAACTAGAAGGAGACT
The DNA here is from genome assembly GCA_010110895.2 of Picea sitchensis. Taxonomy (NCBI): domain Eukaryota; kingdom Viridiplantae; phylum Streptophyta; class Pinopsida; order Pinales; family Pinaceae; genus Picea; species Picea sitchensis. Next base: position 3,138 of record SNQJ01S0254257.1, read on the forward strand.
CCAACCCCCTAGTTTCTCAGGCTCCAACCTGAGGGCAACTCCAACTCCCCAATTCTCACGCCATGACTAGAAGGAGGCTACAACCCCATATGTTTTTCGACTACAACTACAAGGTGGCTAAAACCACCCATCCTTGCCCAGTCCAACCGCCCTGATGTATAAGTAGAATGATGGAACCAATGTCACACTATCACTGTGAGATATATTGTTGTAAAACTGTACCAATCAAATTGAACCAAACACCATGTACCAATAACGTGAATCATGCATCAACCATGAATCAACATGTACCTCAAACTATAATCAACATGTACCATAAACAAGTGCATCAACCATGCACCAACCTATACCTCAATCTTAACCAAAATCCATCATCAATTTCATCATCCAAATATGATTTGTAAATCTGTAATAGACCTGGTGTATATGATCACATACTTGCAAACCTTCCTTAACTTTAACAACCAAAGACTACAATTTTAATCAAACTTTACTTTAGTCTCACATGACTAGTTTTGGATTAGTCAACAACCCTAACTTGAAATAATCATAACTATGTACTTGTAATGAATAAAGATTTTAAATTATTACACAATGTTCTTTAGTGTTTTCTATGCAATTCCTCGAGGTTTCACAACTTGAAACCTCTTAGAAAAGGAGTTATAGAAAAAATGGCATACCTTTTTGAATTATGGCTTATTCTAGAAAGAAAACTTGTGGAGCGTGCCTCACACAAAATATTGTTGTATGGATTTGAAAATTGTAAAAATAACACTACATATTGTACTCTAACCAACACATTTGGTAATATTGAATTTGGATATGTTATGAAGTTATGACATTTTTACCCGAAACACTTGTTTTAGACTAGTTTCAAGACTAGCTACAAACCCTATTTTCCATGGAGTGTAACTCCAAAAATACAATGACCCACAAGATGAAATTTGTACCAAAACTACTTGGATATGTTTCCTCAATGGCCTCCCAATTTTACGGTCTAAATAATTCTAGAAGAAAATTTATTCGAAAATGGTGAGATTACCTGTAAATAACATAGCTTAGAAAGTATCATCAAAAGACTTTATCCTCCTTTGAATTTCAACGTTCTTTACTTCGCCTTCCCTCTGAAATTCGGCTTAGATATCCTTTGGTTTCCTTAGTCACCTATATATATTCAATATTCTCAAGTGTGATTGAAATGAGAGAGCCTTGCCTCTTATTTATACTTTCATGTATCTTCCTTAGAAACATCTTCTAAACCACTTTTTCCACATAGCCACTTTGTCCACATAGTCACCTATATCCAACTTTGCCCAATTTTCAACTTGTCCCTATATCCAATAGCCACTTGATTACTTAACCCATTTTCCTCATTTTAGGGTTAACCTTCTTATAACCACTTTCCATAATTAAAAAGTTCTCCATATACTTTATTATTTAAATAATCTTCATTGACTTTGTCACTTCACTTTATTATTTAATTAATCCTCTTTGACTTTGTCACTTCACTTTATTATTTAAATAATCCTCTTTGACTTTGTAACTTCACTTTATTACTTAAATAATCCTCTTTGACTTTGTCACTTCACTTTATTATTTAAATAATTTCTTCTTCGCAAGCACTTTTACTTCTTTGACCTTTTGGGGATTCAAGCCAACATATGAGGGTACTCCAACTTCGTAAGGCCATAAATCTCAAACCGGGAGGATTTATGTGGTGTTCCACATACCACTAGAAATGGAATGACATGTCCTATCCATCTAGAATAGTCTTACCTGCAAATATATCAAAAATCATACCATTATACATAAAACAAACTTTGTTCCATTACCCAAACCTTTGTTCTACCATAATTTGCTACCGGACTTTCTTCAAGGGTTGACATCAATGAAAACCAACCTAATTAATCAACAGTTGATAGTGCAATGTTTCAACCACATGTTGGGAAATTTTAAATCTGGTTAATGACTTAATTGCATAGGGATAAATGGGTAACATAAACCCTTAAACAAGCTCATCAACCACTTTATCATTATCATAACCCAAAATGGAACAAATCATGCTGATAACTTGTCTCAATATTTTAGGGAACATGCTACTCTCGTAGGTGTCATAGTTTTCAGGGATAGTTGCATCTTTATCCAAATAAGCTTGTAATAGAGTTTGTTTCTCCTTAGCATTTAGTTGGCTGCACATATAAGTTAAGCTTTCCTATCTTAAATGTTGACTTTATGAGGGTGATATTACCTTTAACATCKCACAGATTGACTATGTATCTATTTTAAGCACAACTRACCCATTCTTTGATAAAACCGAGTTCAAAGAAGGAACATAATCTAATGGACATGAGGATAGGAACATAATTTAATGCACACCCGGACACAAACTATGGAAAATTATAAGTTTGAGGAACAATGTTTTTTCTAGCTTATATTCCCAAACATGATAATAATCTTGTAAATTCTTGGAAAATTCAARGGATAAGATATGCAACTCATATAAATCAAAAGTAACTAGAGTATCATAAACTGCATAGTCTCTATCAACTAAATCCATCTTTTTGATAGATAGCGTTTATTTGGTTTATTTAGATTTAGAAGACTTCAATGTTTTCAAATAAAACAATGAGTTTCAACCTACAAAAATTACCCGACACTGTTCGTGGAAGGCTGACTAACTCAATTGATAGTCTCTATCAACTAAATCCATCTTTTTGATAGATAGGGTTTATTTGGTTTATTTAGATTTAGAAGACTTCAATGTTTTCAAATAAAACAATGAGTTTCAACCTACAAAAATTACCCGACACTGTTCGTGGAAGGCTGACTAACTCAATTGATAATGATAAGCTAGCTAGAAAAATCCCTTGTTACATTATTTTTGCTTGGTCATTTTCTTGTGTTATACTTTTTATTTTTTTAATTTTTGTTGGACATGTGGAAGATTATAATTCGATGATATGTGGTAGGTGATTCGATAGTCATAGAAATATACAAAACAAAATTATTTTATTATATATATATATATATTACCTTTTATACCTTTTATGTTGTTCCATGTGTCATATCCTACATAAAGTTGTCTATGAGGAGGTTCATTCGTGGTTCATTCGTGGTTTTGGAAACCACTGAGGGAGGGGATATTGTGGCCTATATGATTGACACGTCACACAAGCCAAAATAACCTTATATCACCGTCGGGGGTCCCTTGTTTGTTAAACATTATAATATTTTTTTGGGGGGGGGAGCACGATTCATTTTGGACCATCAATTTGATATTTGATCATGCACAGTTACCCTACATGTAACCCAAAATTTATTAGTAAATAAACATTTATTCTATATAAATATGAAATATACAAGTTTAAAACAAAATTTAAAAACTAAAAATCTTTAAAACTAAATTGATAGGAAAGTTTAATAAAATAAATTAAAATTAAAGTTTATTTCACTATTATTTACAAAAAAAAATTCTAATAAAAAACATAATATTAAAGAAAATGTAATTTAAAACATTTTAATTAACTAATTAATACCTACTTAGAACTAATTAACAAAAATTTTTAATGTTTTATTAAAATTTTAGATAATGTTACAACATTAGGCTCAAATAGGGGATGGTATCTCCTTGCGGGGAACTAAATAACTGTAGACAAGATGACTTCACTGTTTGTTTGGAGTCATTATTCTGAACAAGAAAACTAATTCTAAAACACTCCTTTTAGTAAATGTCAAATTATCCCCTAGACAAATTAATAAAACATTTTCTTCTTAATTATATGATTAATCTATAATCGAAGAGATTGGACGACTAATAATTTTAGAATTTAACATGTCTGTAGAGAATACGACAAGAAAATGATATTTAAAAATATTTTCACCCATTCAACTTTACTCAGGAACTATCTAAAAGGTAATACAATAATGAATTTTTGTCTCAAGAGTCAAATATATAAGTAATGTTTAAGAACTCAAGGCATTTTAGGGTTTAAAAATAAATATTTTATATTATGGCTTAATTAAGGTCAAAACTGAGTTATTTTTTAGGAAATTGATTTGATTGAGTAATAATATAACTATACTCATTGTTAATCTTTCTCATCCTCATGGTGTTTCTACACTGCCAAAAAGCATTCATATACTATGTTGTAGTCACCCCGACATCACAGGCCTTGCTTCATTGTCGATGAGAGTCCATAGCCTCAGTGAAGACACCTTCATTTCCCAATCCAATTTCCTTTCATCATCTATTTTAATTTGTTTGATACTTTCCATGAGATGGAGGGAATCAATATTTTTTACACACCAAGGGATGTTGTTTTCTTATCAAGGATCCGTTAGAAATACTTAAGTGATAAAGTATAGTCATAAATATTTTCATTTCCTCTGTATAAATCTATCCTTCCAAAATCTACCATTTCAATACTTGATTATTTTGATAATAAATAGAATTCTTCCAGAAAAAAATATCATTTATAAGTTTGCCACTAAATACTCTACTTAGGAGAGAATTTCTCAAAACATACATTTTCTAGATTCATGAGGAAATAAATAGATTATTCTCCTTTCTAGTTAAAAAGTAACATGTCAAAATCCTCATTAATAGTTAGAGCAATAATTTCTATTAAGATTTACAAAGTTTGAGAACATAAGGATTTATTCATTTAAACGAGAATGATTATTAACTAAGCAAACATATATGCTAAGTTTAATAAAAATAAGAAATCAACTATGTTGAAAAGCAAGTATTCCAAGAAAGAGAATTCTATTTTCTATTTGGATCATGATGAGTCTCTACGATTCATACTTCAGATACAAATTTTATTTCAAAAGTATTTTCTAGAAGTACTTTTTACTATTTATAAAAAGTAAAAGAAAAATTGAATCAAATCCAGTTATAGACAATGAATGCAAATTTTAAAGCTTTAAAACTAAATGAAATATTTCAAGAACCTCCCATTCACAAGTAATTCCAACAAATCTCCTTCCAGATTATGAAGAAAAAATGAGTCATTTCCTTTTACTACAACAATTTTATAAGGTCCAATCCACAAATTATCAAGCTTTCCATGTTTTCCATGAACTTCTCTCTTGCTATGCCATCTTAGCACCAAGTCAATAGAAAGAAAATTTATTTGTTTTTCTCTCTTATCCAAAATGGATTTCATCTTATCTTGATATTATTGAAATCTTGCATTAACATGTTTTATGGTTTGTTATACTTCAATTAGCTCGTTCATTCTTCTAGTAAAATTATTTGGTTCTTCTTCACTATCCTGCAACAATTCCATCACAGGAAAAGACAGATTAATAAGGAATGCAACATCAATACTATAGATTAATTGAAAAGAGGAGATACTTGTTGATGTTTTAGTACTGATTCTACAATCCAAGAGTGAAAACCTCAAGTGACAATGCCAATAATTTTTATTATTAGTCAAAAATTTCTTAATAACCGTTATTAAACTATTATTTGATGACTCTGCTCATTCATTACCTTGAGGATAGTAGGCAGTAGAATGTCCAAGAATAATGTTATATTTAAAAAAAACTCTATCATTGCAAGGGATTTAAAAGCTTGAGCATTGTCTATTGTGATTTTCTTGGGACATCCAAACCTAGCGAGAATACTTTCTTTAAGAAATATGATCACAACGACATCAATACCAAATTTAATAGGAATTGCTTCCACCCATTTGAAAAAATAGTCTATTGGAGTTTGAATGCACTGATATTGTGCACTAGATGCAGGATGAATCTCACCTATGAATTTTAGACCCCAGTTTTGAAAATGAGCTTTATCGTTTTTTGGTACTAATCGTAATGAAGGAAGCTTTTGTTTACCTACAAAAACCTGACATTCTCTACAATATTTTTCCTTTTTATTTACCTATGACAATAGGTTTTGCCAATAATAACCATCTCTCAAATTTTTTTATGGTGTATCTCTCCAAGCATGGTGTACTCCACATGTTATTTTATTAAATTCATCTATAATTCCCTCAATTTTTTCTTCAACAATATAGTTCAATAAAATTCCCAAAGGATCTTTCCAATAAATTTTTTCATCTATTATGCAATACTTGATTGCTTGTAGTTTAAGAGATCTAGATTTTTCTTGACTTAAATCGAGTGGACATTCAATATTTCGTAAATATAAAACCATTTCTTTGTACCAAGAATATATAGAAAAATTCTGATGTGCCTTCATTAAAGGTTTTTGCAAGTCTTCTTCCTCTAATCTTCCTAAAGGGTGTTATATTATTTCAGAAAACTAATTTATTCTGAGAGCCTTACAATTTGATTATGCTAGAAGTTTTGCTAAACCATGACCTTTAATTAATTTTGTTGGCTTTATTTCAAGGTAACATGAATTTTTCTCTATCCATTTTCCCCTTCTCCCATCACTATCTGATTGATTTGGAATTTTGTTGACAATACTACTAGGCACATATGCAATTATTTTGGAGTGTAAAAGAGAAGCTCTAAAATATTTCAAAGCCTTTACTAATGCATATGAATTATTCCCAAGAATTTATATTTAAGTTCTGAATATCTTAAACTCTTACTAAAAAATGAAATTGGTTGTTCATGATTTTCCTTGTTCCTTTGTAAAGGGGCTAAAACAATAGTGTTATAAAATGAAAAGGAAAAAATTATAAAATCCGTTAAGTAATTTTGATTTATCAGCGATGGCGCTTCTCCCAAGCATTTTTTTATTTGATCAAATGACTATCTTTCCCTTTAATATGATTTAACCTCACTATTTGTTTTCAGCATGTCTGTGAAATCTTTTACAACTTTAGCAAAAATGGGAATGAACCTTCTCAAAAAGTTTATTTTTCGAAGAAATGTCTGAATCTATTTCATGTTTCTTAGAAAGATGATAAATTTAATTGTTTCAACATGTTGAGGGTCAATTTTCAATCCTTCCTTTGAAACAATGTGTCAAGATAATTTTCCTTCCTCCATAGCAAAGTGTGATTTCTTAGGATTAAGTGATAAACCATATTTTTTGCATTTAATAAAAGTTTTCCTAAGATGTTTTAAGTGCTCATCATATGATTTGGAGAATATAATTAGATCATATAAATAAATACAAATAAATTTATCTTTCTCTCCAACAAATACTATGTCGATCACCCTCTAAAACGTTGCTCCTGCATTCATTAAACCAAAGGGAATATTTTCATATATAAAGTTTCCCCAAGGTGTGGTAAATGTAGACAACTCTGTATCTTTTTAATGCACAACAGTCTGGTTATAGCCTATAAACCATCAATTATAGAAATTTGGTTAGGTCCCACAACCCTTTGTAAAATATAGTCCATTTTCATATGAGGGTAATTGTACTTCAATGAAGATTTATTAATATTTCTAAAATAAACACGAAGTCTAATTTCACCATTTTTCTTTCTAACAGGTACTAAATTTGCAACCCAAGAAGAATATCTAAGAGGGACTATAATTTTTGCATCTAACAGTTTCTTTAGTTCCTTTTCAATTACTAGGAAAAGAATAGGATTTACCTGTCTTAATTTCTTCCTGAATGGTGCAGATACTAGAATAAGTGGAATTCTATGTTAAATTATGTTGGTGTCACAAGTACTTATATCTTCATGTGTCCATGAAAAAACTTCAATAAATTATTTAAATAAATCAACATAGTTGGTTTTCTGATCAACAGGTAGAATCTTTAAGATCTTGATATTCTTTGGTTCTTGTTAAATACCAATGTTACAGTCTTCTACTTCTTGAATCTGGGGATGAATAGTAGGTTTGGTAGCAATGTCATATTTATCAAACAATTTCTCTAGAGGAACTAATCCCTTTAGTATCTGATTATTTCTAAATACCATCATTTTATGGTTAACAATCATATTTTACATTTTAGGATTTGAATGAAAATTTTGATTAACGTTTTCAATATCTTTGTCATCTTCTTGATCAATATGAGTTGTACAAAATTCATAAATCATTTCCCAAAAAAATAAATGTATTGATTATTGTTGTTGAAATTTCTATTTTCGGCACACTAGTTCAGTGGGAGTAACACTAGTTCAGTGGGAGTTAACTGACTAGTTCTATTTTAGACTTTAACACTAGTTCATTGGGAGTAAACTAACTAGTTCTATTTTAGACTTTAAGACTAGTTCATTAAGAGTTAATTGACTAGTTCTATTTTAGAATTTCTAATCTTAGACCATCACTATTATGCATGCATTCCTAATTATATGATGTTATTGCCTATATGAGCGAAGATCGCTCACTCATTGACAAGATAATAATATACATTGTTGCACATTATTCATTGTGTATCTCTCTTCCTTTTCTTGATAAGTTTTATTTGTGCATGCTTTAGATAGATCTCCTGTGAAGGTTTCCATGAAACACTGACATGGTATTAGAGCTATGCTGCTTGGAGAAAACCAGACAAGCCAAAGAATAAGAAAAATTAGGTTTCGATGAGCTAAATCTGTGGTCATACCTTTCAACAGATATTGCTCCCAAAATATTACATTTTTTAGGAAACTACCTGCGTGGAAAGTAAATTGACCCATTTTGGAAGTGGGTGTTCAATTGTTTGGCGATATTCTTCACCATTTGCTCAGAAAGTAAGCCATAAGATAGCGTCCTGAAACTGATATGAATATGTGGTTGTACCTTTTAGCAGTGATTGCTCCCAAAATATTACATTTTTGAGGAAACAACCCAAGTTGAAAGTAAATCGACCCATTTTTGAAGTGGGTTTTCAACCATTTGGAGATATTCTTCACCGTTTTCTCAGAAAGTAAGCCACAAAATAATCTCTTGAAACTGATACGAATTTTCACTTAAAGTGCCCTTTCTGTCGTGATTTCTTAATTTTTCACTTGCAGATTGAGAGTAAATTTTTAGGGGTTATTAGAAACACTTGGAGAGATGGATATGAAAACTATTATATAGTCAAACTTGGTGGTAATCCTCACACCATACAATTAATTTGATTGGAATCCCAACGTCGAATTTGAACTCAGAAGCAAAGGACAGTATAATTTGATGATGGTGATAGAAACAAAACCTACATCAGCGATTGAGAAGATGATATGGGTGAACCGTAAGGATGAGGCCACATGACTACTTCTTGAGTTAATCTCAACTGATTTATGGTTTCATGTTGCTACATGAAAGACTCTAAACGAAATCTGGACCACCCTGGAAGGACTCTTTGGAAAGCAGGATGAGATGCAAGGGCATATGCTTGAGGTAGCGTTGAATACCTTAGACCCTACAAGTTTTGATAATATACATGATTTCTTTACTAAATTTAAATCTTTGATTTTGAGCTTGGGTGAATGTGGTATTGAGAAGTCTACACAAGAGAAACAATTTATTCTAACAATCTTGGCCAAGCTAGGACCATAATACACTTTATATGTCTCAAATTTCCATTCTAGAAGATGTCTTTTTGGAACAAATTGGAAAATTCCTACGTTGGCTCAGTTCATTGAGTCTCTTACACA
>SNQJ01S0254258.1:0-11252 GCA_010110895.2 Picea sitchensis
TATGCAAAGCACCAATATATTTGAGCAATGTTTCCTGTGAAGACAAATCAACTCCCAAAACCAAAGCTCTTCTCCTAAACTCCTAAGTAAAACTTTGTACATTTTGTCCTTTTGCTTGTCTAAAATTCTGCCATTCCATGGTTTCCTTTTGTTTATACGCTAATGGATAAAATTGTTTTTTAATTGCTATTATGAAATCACTACAAGAAAGCAAAATTTTTCCATTCTTTTTCATTTCTTCTTGTGTCTTAGATTCCCACCAAATAAGTGTTGAACCATATAATCTTAATGAAGCTAACTGAATTTTGGTTTCATCATCTTGAATCTTTTGTATTCTAGAATAAACTTCAATTTGACGTATCCAGTTATCTAACTTTTCAGCGTTAACTTCTCCATTATAAAGTGGCAACTTAAATTTTATATCAAGCTTTAATGAAGGAATTTGCGAAGGATTTTTACCATGCCCATTGGGAAGATGTTTCGAACTGGTAGAAGAAGAAGAAGAAGATGATGATGGAGGAGGAGAGGGTGGTGGAGAAGCGCCATTCCCTCCATCTCTTCCTGGAGTCTTGTCACCACCGCCTCCCTTATGCATTGAAGGGTTAGAGCCTTCACCCTGCGACATCATGTTTCGTTCCATTATGACCTTCATCATATCTCTCAACTGTATGATCATTGGGAAGATGTTTTAAACTTCAGAAGAAGAAGAAGAAGACAGGATACGATGTGAGGAGGAGAGGGTGGTGGAGATGCACCATTCCCTCCATCTCTCACCGAGTCTCTTGTCACCACCGCCTCCCTTATGCATTGAAGGGTTAGGACTTCACCCTGCGACATCATGTTCCGCCTCCATCATGACCTTCATCATATATCTCAATTGTATGAGAGTCTTCCTGAAGTCTTCTTCATTCTGGAATGCTCATGACCTTCTAAGAGACTATCCATGCTTGGTAATTTCTCTCAAGAACTTGCTGAATGAAACTGCCCTCCTTTAATGATAAGAACTTGGCTCCACAAGTTGACCTTCTCCTTGTGAGTTTCAACCTTGTGAGCATCAGAAACAAACTTAGTGCAAACAATCAAGTCTTCAAAACCAAAGGCTCGGGATACCAACTTGATCTAAAATGAAGAAGACTTGAAAACTTGAATAATTATTGCAGTGAAATGTTATGTGTTTTAAAGTAACAGGATCAATTTGCAAATACATAAATTAAGGGATTACTTATGAAAATACACATAGACAGCAGTGATAAACATTGAACATAAACACATGTTCACAGCAATTGATAAAGGAGTCCACCCCTCTCATGGGCTACATCTCCCGTCCACCAATGGATCATTATTATTGACCAAAAAATGCTCAAAATTGCGCCCACAATGCTCAAACTGAAACCGGGACGGCTTCCAATGGCTTCCCAAATACAAAAACCCCCGTCAGCTCTTTTCAAAGACTCCTCAATCTGGCCTGTGTCATGAAGTTAGGCTTCCTCGAAGTCTCCTCTTCAAGCTTGTTGTCTCGGTTCTACAATTCACACCCCTTGAGTGAACCTCGCTCACACACTCTTTTGCTGCGAAACTCCCAAAGACTAAGCTTAACTCAAGGCTAACGGTGCAAACCGTAGGGATCTGCTAAGGCGCTTCCACTCTCTAATCAGCTGGCACTTGGGCATATAGCCATGTGACCTCGCTACCGGAAAAGCAGGAGCAACCCATTTGAAAACTGCGGCAACTTCATAGACCTCAAGGCCAACAGTTAACACGCGGGTCATGTTTCAAACCCCACACATACACATAACATATATAACAAATACATCGCAAACATTGTATTGCAATACATTGCATTGCAATGTAATATAATGAAATGTGTGCACGCCAAACATTCGGGCTAATACATATATGTTGGGTCATATGTAATACGCGTTCATCGGTCGGGCTATGCCCCGGCCCCTCTCGCTTGGCATAACATTCAAACTAAATATATGTTTTGTGGCATAGTAAACAAGGAACAATGGCTGCGATTTCTTTGCTAGCTTTAGAGTTATGAAGTCTTTATGGGAGTATCCCCGTGGTCGAACTCTACCTTACTCCCAATAATTTTTACATAACCAAATAAACAGGGTCGAGGGGGACACACGGTGCCCATGGATTGGGCCACGGGTCCTCATATTACTCGCCACCAACCAGACACATGTCACCATCCAATACACCAAAAACCAACCAATAAATAACTGCCAAATCATCAATTATATGGCTCAGGATGGTCCTACCACGTCACTTCATGCACATGACCGGTGACTGTACTGACAGGGACAGTCAACATCCAAAAATTTTCCCTCGCTTTGTCTTTGGTGGACAGATCGCGATATCTCCTTCATACGGAATCCATTCGAGAAAGTAAATATACCACTTTTAATCGAAGACGAGGACGGATGCAATGGCACCGCTTTTCATCGCATTCAGCACTTTGAAAATTGAGTAAAAATTTGATCCCCTGATCACCAAATTTTTGATCAACATGTTTCATGTTCCACGTAGTGAGGGTTGAGTTATGTATGTGTCAGCTACTCTACCACTTCCAATGTATCCAATAATCGTGGAAAATATGTGGTCTAAGGAGGTCGACATTAAACATTAGGTAATCAAAGGAAGGGGGGAATACTTAATTAAAAATCATTGTCACCCACAACCTTGGTGATGGTGTAAGGGCCATAACAAAAGTGCATATAACTTCTAATGGGGTCATGTAATATGTTCTTGTTGAAAATGCAACCAAACCTTGTCTCCCACCTTTAAACTTGTGTGAACTCGGGACAAGTTGATCATGTCAATATTGTGTATTTAGCATTAGATTTTATGTAAAATATCATGGACATGTTGGTGGATATGGTGGATCCATTTAATGATTTTAGTGGATTTGTCGGCTTTAGATTGAGCATAAATACTCTACCTGTGTGGATGCAAGGGTCAATTCTACATCAATGGGTTCTAGTGGTTTAAATCTCAAGAAAACCTGAAAAGGGCTATGGTTATTGAGCTATGGATGGATCTCTTGTAGGTGTGTTGAAAATAAGGAAGGATCTCATCCCATGTGCATGGATACTTGAGTTGTACATGAAAAAAAGATATGTACAATCATCCCATTGAATACCTTTGTATGTCCATCATTTTGAGGGTGGAAGGTGATGGATTTGATGAGCTTCGTGTCCAGCAATGACCATATCGCTCCAATCGTAATGTACTCAAGAACCTGTTGTATTGATCTTATATGATGGTCTATGGTATTCCAAAGTGTACCCTCACCTACCTGAAGAAGAAGACATTGGTAGTGGCCTCGGTTGTGATACTCTTTTTGTGTTGTCGGAATGGTCATCTTATAGAATTGATCAACAACCATGAATCCTTAGTCATTTCCATGCTTGGTTGAGGGAGACCTAATATGTAATCCATCAAGATGGATTCCTAGAGCCTATAGAGAGTAGGTAGAGGGGTGTACAATCCTTGTATTTTAATGGATGGATTGGTGATGGAGAAAGTAGTGTAGGATATGATATACTTACCGACATCCTATCAAAGCTTCAACCAATAGAAATAATTCTATAGTATTTCCTTTGTCTCTCCATGCCAAAGTTTCCTACCACCGTTATTGTAGTGGGATTCTCAAATTAGTTTTGTATGATCACTTGAAGAAAAACATAGATGAACCAGATGACATAACAAATTCAACCCGAAGCATTAAAATTGGCAACACCTCCATGCATGTTCCCAACATCAAGTAGGTCGTAGTGAAGTTAGGATCAATGTCATAGAGTTGGGACCAATCAAAGGTATCATGCCTCTAAGATTCGAGCACCATGGTTAGTGATACAAATGGAGGTTGATGGAGGCAGTAAATGATACAATTGGTGCTTCCTTCTTTACATTTAATTTTAAGGTGAAATTTCTTGCGCGTAATGGACCAATTTTTGATGGTGGTTATTCTCGAATTTTCCCATGCCCACATGAATATGTAGGATTTTGATCTATATGGATGCCATCTCCTTCCCTATAATGTAATTCTTCCACTAGTGGTAGGTTTGTACAATGGACTACATCTCTTTCCATAGGTGGGGAACTTACAGATGACATTTGAGAGTGTCTCACCATGATAGGCCAATCAATAACTATGCTAAGGAGAATGACACCAACAATGTAGTTCAAAGCATCTATCTCAATATTAAAAGGTTGTTGTGTTAAGCTCTAATATTACCCACACCTTAATTGGGGTACAGCTGTAAATTAGTAATGTTATTTTATTTATGTCGGCTTTTATCCATTATTTGTAATTATACCTCCTAGTCTCCCTATATATACCAAGGAGACATTTTCATTTGGAGTCATCAGGTAATTTTGAACATTTATGTGGGGGTAAAAGGAGAAGTTTCCCTTTGAAGAGGCTTATTATCTTGAAATTCTCTCTTTTAAAGGTGTTGAGTACTTATTCCGAGGGTTTTCTATGCTATATTGATATTTTGGTTCTTAACATATGGTAACATAGCTCAAGGTCTTGGGGTTTCACAAGCACATCTAAGACACACCTTGGAATTCTTCTCTATAAAGTTTTTCTACGATGTTTAAGAAGAAATGTATTGGAGGATATTTAGTATACACATCAAGGTACATTGGGTTGTAAATTTAAGATCTTGAGGCCTTATACATTCGTAGATACCGGTAAGACAAGGTTCGAATCATCCCTAACTAAGTCATCAGGGAATTTTCGCTATAAAAATCTTTATGTAACTGCACCTTGAAATCTTGAGGATATTCACATAAATTAGTAAGGTATCTGTGGTAAAATTCCATTTTCATTCTGGGTAATCTTAAATTTGTATAAACACCCTATCTTACACAGGGTGTAAGATAGGGTATCCGACTAGTCCCATTGACTAGTCTCAAGAAGGTGTTCCAAACAATCATAAATGCTTCCTAGAGTATCCAAATTGAGGAGACTAGTTTCATTGATAGTGAACAGTCTATAGTATTTCCTCGTATGAGTTTCAAAATTTATATCAATTATTTTGTGCGAAAAGGCCTATACAAGGGAGATCTCCTGGAAAAGGCCAAAAATCATAAAGTTGTGGGAAGTTACCATAAATTCCACTAGGCACATCCAATTTTGATTAGACTTGTGGAATTGCAAGTAGGAAGAAATATCAGTGAACTACATAAAATAAATTTTCATACCCGTAAGGGACCTAAACATTGGAGATATAGTAGAAGAAAGATTGTCTAGCGAACCACCTCTAAATCAAGGTTCAAAGGATATTTTGGCCAACATTCCACCCAAAAAGGGAACTTCTACACACCAACAAGCCTCCGTGACAATCCTACTTGACTCCTGATGAAGATGAAGAAATGCTGTAGGACATAAAATGATTTACAAAAAGAAGATAGTAACAAAATATGAACTACAAGAGATGGAAGCTAAGTTGGAGGCAATAAATACTAAGATGGATGGTTTAAAAGAGGAGACTGGAATATTGAAAAAATTTTGTAACAAAGAAGAAGACAATTCCAGTGAAATTGCATCCCATGAAATTCATGATGAGGAAACAAGGAAGGTGAATCAAGAATGGAGAAACTCCAACTTTGGGTTGGATACCAACTGAGTTCCCAAGATCGGAGTGAGGGAAGTTTGATGGAAAGGACCCAATCACATGGATACTGATGTAAATTTCATCTACATAATGCCACATGCACAAAAGGTATGAATTGTTTCTTTATATTTAGGACCCAATAAATTAGGATATCGATGGATGAGTTCTTGCCAACCACTCATCACTTGGACAATTTTCACTAAGAAATGATAATACACCTTGAGGATATAAGGGAGCAATACCTTCTTTAGCCAATTGGATAAATCTCAAGCAAAAGGGTTTCAAGTATGGTACACATTGAGAACTTCCAAAGATTGAATATAGGTAACATATATTCCATGAGCACTTTATTGATGTATTCATAGAAATTTAAAGGATAACATCTAACATGAGGTTCTTTGGGAACCCAAATCATTGGAGAAGGTGCATTTAAGGTGGTACAATGTTGAAAGTAAAAATATGGATATGGCTACTAAGGACCAATCCCAACATCTATAATGCAGAACAATGCTCCTCCTTCTAAAACACCTCAACCTACAAGGTTGACACCTCAACAATTGGAGGAAAAGAAAAGAAAAGGTTTATGATTTAATTCAGACACATTAAGGACATAAGTGTGGTGAGAAGAAATTATTCCTACATAGATTGGTGAAGAGAGGAAGAAGAACAAGAAATCGGAACCATCTCAAGATGAAAATCTAGAAGCAATTTCCTCAGATGTGGAGATTTGACTCAACGATATTGTACTCTAATTATTGGAATTAACACCCTCAAAACCCTCAAGATCGAAGGATACATAAAAAATAAAAAGGTAATAGTCCTAATTGATTCGGCAAGATTCATAATTTCATTCACTATAAATTAGCCAAAGCTCACCATTTCAAAGTATCCAAAGACCGTGAGTTTCAAGTAATGATTGCAGATGGAGGAACTATCAATTGCTCAGAAAATGCAATAAGAACAATATTACTATGGGAGAATATGTAACGAATATTCCAATGATTGATATACCCACGGGTGGTGTGGATGTTGTACTAGGAACTAATGGTTACAATCATTAGGAACAATGGCTTCTAATTTTCAAGAACGCTTCATGAAATTTTCATTAGAAGAAAAAAATTTAGTCTCGAGGTATCACAGGGAAACCCCGATAAGGTGATAAGCTCCAATGGTACGACAAAATTATTGGAAAAGGGGAATCAAGGCATTATTGTACAACTATGCTCACTCAGATGTTCAAACATCTAAGCCATATATTCCTCAAGATCTCCAAGGATCATTGATAAGCATTCCAAAGTATTTGAAGATATTCCAAAGGTCTTCCACCCACCTCAAATCATGATCATGAAATTCACCTAATCTCTAGGAGTGTTCCTACTCACATCAGGCCATACATATACCCCTACGCTCCAGAAGATTGAAATTGATCGCATGGTTGAATAAATGCTAGAGGATGACATTATTATACCTAGCCATAGTTCTTACTTTGCACCAGCTGGTAATGGTATTCAAGAAATATAGCTCATGCATGCATGTGTCCGCATTTATAGAGAGCTCAACAAGATCACTATTAAAGATAAGTTTTCATTCCCATCATTGATGAATTGTTAGATGAACTACATGGAGCACCTATTTCACAAAATTGATCTTCATTCAGTGGTATCACAATGTAATGAAGGAAGAAGATATCCCAAAACAACATCTCAACCTCATGAAGGCCATTATGAATTTTGGTCATTCCTTTGGCCTTACAAATGACCTTCCACATTCCGTTGGCTGATGAATTCCATTTTCAAGCCCTTCCTTCTAAAAATTTGTTTTATTATTTTTGATGATATATTAATATATAGAAAGTCTTGGGAGGATCATGTGCAACATGTTGACAAGGTGCTACAACTACTAAAGGAGAAACAACTATATGCCAAACCATCCAAATTTTTTTTTTGGAGTGAAGGAGGTAGAGTATTTGGGTCATATTGTATCTCATGAAGTTGTGAAGCTAGACCCTAACAAGATTAAGGCCATGATCGAATGTCCGATTCCCAAAACATTGAAGAATCTTAGAGGATTTTTTAGTTTGACAGGTTACTACCACAAGTTTGTTCAGCACTATGGAAGAATAGCAACACCTTTAATGACACTAACTAAGAAGGATGCATTTTCATGGACTCCAGAGGAAACTAATCTTTTGAACAACTTAAAGAGGTGATGTGCAAAGCTCCTGTCTTGACCACTCCAGACTTCACAAAAACCTTTATTGTGGAATGTGATGCCTCGGGAAATGGAATTGGTGTTGTCCTAATGCAAGAAGGAAGGCCTTTGGCTTTTGAAATTCGGCCACTCAAGGGAAAGGACTTACACAAACCCATTTATGAGAAGGAAATGATGGAAATACTACATGCATTGAAGAAATGGTGTCCTTACCTAATAGGTAGGCACTTCAAGGTCAAAATAGATCATGATAGTCTTAAATAATTCTTGGAACAAAGACTATCTTCAGAAGAACAACAAAAATGGGTAACCAAGATATTGGGTTATGATTTTGAAATTGTCTATAAAAAGGGGAAGCAAAATGTTGTGGCAGATGCACTCTGTTGGGCCTAAGATATGATCATTTTCATAATGTTATTATACACTTTTTTCCATATGTACATATGCATTTTTCATCTTTCAAAGGAGTTTTTGAAGAATTTTATGATAAAATGGTATAATCGGCATAAGGTACGTGTAATTCATGTTTAATGATTAAATATAGTTTAATTCATCATGTTCTATGATTTCCAAGAGTTAATTTGTTTTTTTCTGCTGTTACAGGGAAAAACGCACCATGTTTCTAGTTCTGGCACTTGATTCGACACTCGTTCTGGTACCCGATCCAGCTCTCGTTCCAGCACCCAGTATTGCACAAAAATGCAAGGCAAGTTGGCAGTTATGGTATTGGCGACTAGTGATGGACAAATCAAGCACATGGGTTTTGTTTATCATCGCCCCCTCCAGCTATTGAGCTCAAAACAACTCGATTTCAATTGTCCAAAGAAGGCGATTATTGGCTTGCTCCGTTTTGTTAGTTATGGCATCATTTATTGTATTTTGCCGAATTTAGAGGTGGTTCAACCCTCCTGTGGCCGACCACTTTGTTTTTAAATGTTATAAATACCACTGAGGTTGTCAGATGATTTTTAAGTAGAAGAACCAAGTAGCATAAGCATTAGAATTGCCAGAAATTTATTTTTACTCTGTTTTGACATTTCACATTGCCATAATTGTGCCAGAACTGTGTTTTCATGTTTTCATGGTGAATTCGGCCTGTTGAAGTTCGTGGTGTGCTTGTAGAAGGTAGCCACGGATTGGTGGGGGGGCCACCAACAATCTGGTGATTGTATTTCTGTTGTTTATGCAATTTCTTAATTTAACTACTATTTCTTATTTCCTGTACATGTGTGTTTTTATCTAATTGATTAATTTGTTGTAGCTTAATTGTCTTGCTTTTATTTTGCAGGTTAGATGATGATATGTGTTAGCATGTATTAGTTTTTTAGATTAGGAACAAACTTGCAAGTTTCTACCCTAACCCCGTGTTCAATTAGACGTTAGATCATACTTTCTTTTATGATTTTATAGTCTAGTTTAAAACATATTTTTAATTAGATAGAACAGAGTTTTAACTTGGGTTTTTTTGACAGGGATGTTGATGAATGGATGGATTTAATTCCCATTCTTAGTTATAGTTTTCTTACTTCAGTTTTAGATAGATTTCATTTGCTTCATTATTGGTTAATGTAATTGTCAATTTATTTCTTGATATCATAATTTAATTTATGTTTTTAATTCATCATAGCTTGAATGATTAGAATAGACATAGCATAGTTTTCCTTTACGCAATTTCCTTTCATAGATTAAAATGCAATTAAATTCCTTAGTTAGATAATGATGATATCATTATGAGGTTAATGGTTTATACATGAATATGCAAGGTATTTAACATTACTTTTATCATGGCTAAGTTTTCATTGGATTGTTTAATACATACCTTTCATTTTGCCATTGAGATTAGTGTTGAGTTTATACCATTGGAATTGTCCTTTGTTGTCAAGTGTCATCAAGATATCATCCATCACCACCGAAGGCATTCACACAACCACCATCATTACATTTGAGTGTTTCATAGATTAAAGATAGTTTCTTGCTTTTGTAGATCAGAAAAGATAGTTTCTTTCTTTCATAGGTTAGAATATAGTTTTATTGTTGTCATAAGGTAGTTAGTCTTTTGCTTACATAGCTTTAAGAGAAGTTTTTTTTATTGTAAATTAGGCATTTAGTTGGTAATCCTCATTGCTTTCAATAAAATGGATTCCATCTCATGCATTAGAAATAGTTTTGCATCAAGAATTTAGTCCACTTGCCTCTTAGGCTAGCTAGTTGTTCAATAAGAAGTCTTTGCTTACTTGTTCCTTTTCTTTAGTAGGATAGATAGTTGTCTTTGCTTACTTGTCTTTTGCTTTAGTAGGTTAGTTAGGTGTCTTTTCTTACTTGTCTATTGTCTTTAATAGGTTAGATAGGTGCTTGTGCTTACTTTCTTATTTAATTGCTTTCATAGGGTAGTTTCTCATTCAATGTAGGCTGGCAAGTTAAAAGTAGTTTGCTTTCATCATTTGCTTAGTATGATTAGTAGTTTTCCTTTGCTTATTTTCATGAACTAGTTTTCTTTGAATAGGGTTTTTACTTGCTTTCTTAGGAACTATCCATTAGTCCTTGGCCCAAAAGTACTCAGGTTAACTAGTTTCAAGTTGCTTAGTAGGGTTTCTTCATTATATAGGTTTTCTTGAATAGATTAGTTTTAGATAGTTTCTTTCATTAATTAGATTATACTCCTACCAGCCTTTTACCTTTGGCATATATTTTGCTACAACTCTAAGTTTACTTACCCCGGGTTGACAATTTAATTGAGGGTAGTTTAGTGTCTTTTTTAGTACATATAAATCGCCTAACATTTTGGTGTCGTTGCTGGGGAGTTGTTTCAAGGTAAGAAGTAGTTAGAAAATAGATCATTCCTAGACCTTAGCATTAGATTGGTGGCGGGGGAACTTTAAGATGAGAGGTAAGAACCTATGCATCTGCTATTGCAGGCTCCCCCAAACCCAATGGTAGTTTTTCCTTTTTTTTGTTTTGTTTCATGAATAGACCTAGAGACCCACAAGGTAGATACATTAAATCTAAATTAGACCTTGCAACCAATGTTCCTTCATGTTAGCACTTGGTAAATTTCCTAGAGGTTGAAACAGAATAAATCTACAAAGGTAACATTATCCAACCGCTTTTAAAGCCGGGATCTAGCCTTTCCAGCTTCAGAGAGGGATCTCTCTATATGATTTAGCTTTGTTTTCTAACTTTAGATACTAGGCTAGGTAAAGAAACATGTAGGTTTTGTTGTAAAAGTGTTTTTGAATTGGTTGAGATAGTCTACACCTCCATTGGGCTATGGGGTCTGTGTTATAACAAACATGAGATAAAAACCATAAGCATAAAGGAAAACTCCCACAGGGAGAGATAATATACTCACTGGATCTTTAATAGTTTAGATGATGGACAGAAGAAAAGATGAGAAAGATCATTCAACTA
>SNQJ01S0254259.1:12649-24122 GCA_010110895.2 Picea sitchensis
CTGGCATGTGTGAAGTGTCTCTTCACTGGCAGGGCCGACTTCTTAATCTAGGTGGGTAAACCCACCTTTATTATATTTCTAGGTCTTCTTATTAACTGTTGGGGCCGACTTCTTATTCTGCCTATTATAATTGCCTATTGACCAATCCGCAAAAGGGGATTTGGTCCTAATACAATTACCGACATGATTAATCCACAATGGGGATTAATCCTATGAATAAAATAACAATAATAAAAGAATACTCTTTGCAGTTACATTATTTTAACATATGGGGGGGCGCGTTTCCCCAAAATGGGTGCTTCCGGGCGTCCCCCCTCAAAAAGGGGTGCTTCTAGATGCACCCCCTCCAAAGGGGGACTCCTGGGCATCCCCCTAAATTTTTGGCTAGTAAGACTTTAAATTAAAACAGAAAAATAAATAAATAAATAAAATTAAAAACGAAAACAATTTTATTAAAAAGTTAAAAACCTACCTCACATAGTGACACTCTGATTGATGGTCCTTGTTATCCCCCACTTTCAGGGATAACTAGGAAATTATGTCTCGAGGCCCACAGGTCCTAGACATGGAGTACCGAGAGCCAGATCGACTTAAGCATGGCCTTAGAGGGCCCATCTTTTCTCCCTTTCAGCGCCTCCACTTTGTCAGCAGCATCCATCACCTTCGGTGTGGTCTTGTATCAAAGATGATTCTTGCTCCATGAGGTAATGAGTTCGGGTATCATGGTATGTGTCACTCTGATCCTCAAAACCTTTGAATATGTGCATTTGGTCCCTTTTGTTTCTAACGGGTGCTTGGATCTTATACTTGTCCACTTAACCATGTCTGGGGGGAATGACAGGATGCCCTAGCAAGCTTGTGTCCATAGGTTTTGTTGACCGCCTATTCAACTAGGGGGTCAACTCCATGTGCCATGAAGATATGCATCATCAGATGCTAATATATCGAAGACAGTTTGGTTCTACTGGGCAATTTATGCCTCCAGCACAAATTTTTGTAAACGGAATTTTCGCACCCCTGCGTGGGTTAATAATGTAATAGGTTTACATGGATCATAGTTAGGTCAGGTACCTTGGGATGTTCTCATTGGGAGAGTTCTTTTCACCGAGGGTTTTTTATCCTCGGGTTATCAATTGGGTTTTTCAGCCTGGTTGATTTCCCTTGAGTTTTTCCCTCACACCTGTAATAATTCCTCCAAAGTGGTGAACGACGTTCTAATGGTCTCATCCTCTGGAAGCTATTGTTTAAGAATGATGTAAATGACCATGCAAGACATCATAGAAAGTTTCGCGGAATTTCATAGAGTCTAGATAGGGTTTTTTTAATTAATGAAATTTAATTAATTTTCCTAAGGTTGGGATTTTAATTATTTAATTAATTAATTGTTTTTGAGCAATTATTGTAAAAACTAGGCCTGTGGGTTTTTGATAGGGGTATTTGTACTCAAAAGAAATGGAAAGGCACCCCCTACACCCTTGGGCCAAGTTTTAGCTCAATCGGACAAACTTAGCTAGGTGTTTGTCCACCCGAAGTCAAAGTCAGTCAAAACAGCAATTTTTATTGTTAAGTCAAAAATGTATTTTTTGTAAAATGAGTTAATGGGTAAATGTTAAGATGGAAAAGGGCAAGAAAGGACATCCCTAACCAACCCAACCCACCTTACAACCTTTATTCACGCCCTAAACTTTCCACTCCCTCATTTCCTCACGCCCCCTAGGGGGATTTGCACCCCCCTTCACACATGAACTTTAGAAACTCCATTTAATTGACTTGTGGGCCCCTCCCACAAGAGGTGCACCCTTCCTAGCTTACCACCTCACCCTCTTTTGGTCCCACACTCCATCTCACCCTTCCACATCATCAATCCTTGACTAAAACACTAGATGGTGCGCCCCTCTCCTTGGGATTCTCTCATAGGGCCGGGTTGCAACACTTGGCATGCATCCAAGAGGGGTCGTTTTGCCTCCTTGGGTATAAATACAGCCCCTCACACCCTCATTTCTTCACCAATCTTTGAGCTAGTGTTACTCTACTGAATTTTTGCCCCACTCTCTTGCTCTTGCCATCTTGCATTCCATTCCATTTTCTCTTGAGAGTCTTGGAGCAACTTGTTGTTGCAACACTCTCCCATTGGATTAATAAAGCTTTGGAGGATTTTGAATCACCAAGAGTATTCTGGTTGCATTCTTACATATGAGGTGACATTGTGATGTTTAGGTTTCTTGTGTAGCATTGAGTAGATCTTTGGCAAAGTAGTTTGCTAGGGTAGATTAGCAAAGAGTATTATTGCTGGTTTATATAGCTTGGACAGCTAATTATTTGAAGTATTTCATGTTGTTAGTCTATTCATACATATTATCTACTTCCATGCATCACGTTTTGTCTTGAGTTTTGCAGGTTCACTTCAAGGGATTGTTGGGAAAGCCTCAGGAAGGAGTCTTCCCTCAAAGCCTTCTCAAACTCCTAGTTTTGTAGTCTGATTTTTCTGTTCACTTTTCATTCATATTTCAGTAAACTAACCATCTTAAATAGGTCACATAAACTATACTTTCATTTGGAGATTTTATGTGAAAAAATTATGCTTAAAAACCAGAAATTTTTCTTAACTTTGTTGTGTTGTGCAGCATTTCCAACAAGCATTTGTTTGCTGGTTTTTTACAGATTCTTACCAGGAACAAGGGGTTATGCTGCCCAAATTCGACCGTACAACACTTCAAGAGCTTCTTCACTAGTTAGGTAACATTTTTCTTCTCTTTCTCATCTTTTCTAGCATTGTAGCAAGCCCCCGGGAAGTTCCCTTGAGGCTTACATTCTCTTGTATCTTTGTTGCATTCTTGTAAGTCATTTCAGTAAGTTATTGTTGCCTACACCTTGGGAGAGTGATTGGCTCAGCCAACCCCCTAAAATCGTTGGGCTGGGACTTACCTTAATTTCTTTATTTGTTATTTGTTTGCCCCACCTGTCATTAGGACAAGGTTATGTGGCTAGTTGATCATAATAATAATTGTTTAAATCTTTCTTTCCAACCCTCTTTGGCACAACATTGGTAGGCTTGCCTCCACCTTGTGCCATTGTGAGTGGTTTGCAATTTATTTCAAGTTTTTCTTAATAAATAGTTGCCTACACCTTGGGTGAGAAACCCCCAATATCATATGGCTAGATTAGTGATGTGATGATCATGTGTTAATGGTTAAATGATTTGAAATATTTTTATGGTGTATGTCATACATTCACTAGATCATAGCTTAAGCCTTTGAGACATAAATCTTTTACTTGCTTTAAGTCTCTTATATCTCAGTCCATAGTACATCTCTCAATGCAAAATACATACATGGTCAAGTAGTATATCTTAAAGCAATCCTTTATTTTGTGCAAGCTTCTTATGTTTCAAGCTCTTATTTTATTTTAGGCTTGCAAGCACTCTTAGGCAAGTAAATGGTGTAGGGTTGGTTTTATTTTCAGCAATTGTTTCAATCTTTAGCTTGCTTTCTTCATGGACTAGCTCACATGGTTAAATGGTTAAAATCTAAAGAGTTGTTTCCATTTGGCAAGCTGTCCTTGCCCTCTTCATAGCACTCTTTCATACATGTTTTCACTTGCTTATGGTTATTCAAATGATGATGTGAGTGCCCCTTATTTTCAGCTTCTATTTACAAGTTCATATGTGTTTACATGTTGCAATTTCATAAGTTATAACACATTCACAACAGTGATTTACAGTTTCGGTTTTGGGTATAATTCATTAATTTTGGGCACCTAAAACTTATCTAAAACACTCATAACACACCTTAAGACTTAGTCCTAAGTCATAATAACACTTTAGACCAACTAGGATACCTAATTCCACCATCTTCACCATCTAAAAAGGGTTTGAAAAAAACAGCGGAAGGTGTAGGCAGGGGACTGTCTCACGGCGCACAGGATGTGTCCTTTTCGGGAAGTACTCCTACTTTAGGGCTGACCGTGAAAGCTAGGGTGGGCCTCGTTGCCTTACTATCTTGAGCATCCGGCAATTATTTGGGAATAGGAGGAGGAGGAGTAAGGTTTGACACTTAGTTAGGAGGGTAAATAAAATTTATAAAATCTTTGAACAACTCTTAACCACTTAGTCTTCTAGACAATCGTTACTTGGGTATATCTTATGATGGTTGTTTAGAAATCTATTTTGCAAGCACACATACATCTTTCAACCTGTTATGCAATCTTGTGGTTTGATTATCTAAGTGTTAGATCTTTTGAGTTTGGTTGAACATTTATTTTCCAAGTATTTTATATCTCTCAATTTATGCTCTTTGTGGTGTGATTCAAGAAGAAGTTGCGCATCCCATTTGGAGGCATCATCTTGTTGAGTCTTGAGTGCTTTAGTGGTTTCCATTGAAAAGCAATCCAATAGAGTAAGTGTTATTGGGGCATGCTTGGCTTTATGTGAATGATTTCAATGTTTTGATATCTTTTGGATTCTCACATTTAAGCACTTGTTAATCTTGTATATTTGTATCTTGTGTATCTCTTGTATAATTGTTGTAACATTTTTTATTTATTATTGTAAGTACTTGTATCTTCTTGTTGTGGAATAGTTGCAATCTTATACTTGTAATCTTTTGTAATTAAACTCCCTTGAACTTAGTTGACCCCTTGCCCAACCCTTAGGCACTAGTCTTAGTTGACGTAAGAAGAGTTTGCTTGACATAAGTACTTGTGCATCTTGCATTTGCTGCCTTAGCATCATAGGTTAAGTTTTCCCCTAAACCTTTAACAAATTAAAACCAACTCCTAGAACATAAACGTTAAATCATATCTAGTAACTAGGGTCTACCCCCCATGGCTTCCCTAGGAGTAAGCCTAGAAGGAAGAGGTTTCAGTCAAGGTGACAGTGTGGACTATGAACCTAGGCATTGTGCCTCCAAGGACACACTAAGTGAGCCAAACTTTGCTCACGTTTGCAAGTGTGTATTAGGACGACAACTGGTTTTGAGTTGCCACTGGGGGGATTTTTGAAAATCCATCGTCCATTCCCATCATACATACCACTTTTCATCTCATTTCCCGCTCACCCATCCCATTACACTGGTCCGGGCATAGGGTTGGCCAATCATTTAGGGGTTGTACCTTACCTTGTGGGAAGAATGGGCTAAAAAGCATGGGGGGTAAAAACAGCTGACAATAAAAGCCTAATAATAAAACCTCGAGATGCTTCGTCCAGGGATCCCCGAGAAAGCAATAAAAAGCTTCTCAGCAAGAAACAGAGGAACCCGTAAAAATAATAAAACAAGACCCAGTTGAGGGATAGGGGGTCTCATCACGAGCCATCCTATTAGGTCCATGGGTACCTAACGGTATAACACTACTAGTTGGTTACCACGCCAAGGTAGTGGCTCTTGGTTGCATGACCAAGAGAAAGGGGGTCTCATCACGAGCCAGCCTTCTCATTTCCGTGAAAGTGCTTGTGGGTAACATTGCCACCACTGGTCACCACACCAGGGCAGTGTCCTTTGACTAGCTTCTTGAAAGAAAAAAGCAAATAAAAAGTAAAAACAATAAGACAAGACCTGGTTAGAGGATAGGGGGTCTCATCACGAGCTAGCCTATTAGGTCCATGAGCATCTAGCAGTATGACACTACCAACATCTGGTCACCACGCCAGGGTAGTGGCTCTTGGTGGCATAGCCAAGAGAAAGGGGGTCTCATCACGAGCCAGCCTTCTCATTTCCATGAAATGCTTGTGGCTAACATTACCACCGCTGATCACCAAGCCAGGGAAGTGTCCTTTGACTAGCTTCTTGGAAGAAAAAGAATGCAGATAAAAGGCATGAATGGGCTTGGAAATATTTGCATCCATGACAAGTGCAGCTCACCCTCCATAGAGGCACCCATCGATAAGCCATCCCTGCTATCACTGCACCTTTTGCCCAGGCATCCCCATCCACCTCACCCACTTACATGACTTGGATTTAATCCTTTCCAGAAATATCCCTCTTCCAGTAGACATTAGCCCAATAGGACGTCCTGTCACTTCCACCAAACTTGCATTGTAGACTTGTATAATGTCTTTGAGCACTTAACTGGGGTAAAAGGGGTTTTATGCACATGTTTAATAATATTGATGATGAGATGTGATTGGCATTGATATGATCCCTGTGACTTATGAGCCCATGGAGGGCGTATCTGTTGATGTGAAGGATCATGCCCGACGGACAGGTACCACGTTAGACAGGTACACATGGGGAGATGATTAGTTCGGACCTCCATGGGGCTAAAGAGCCCACCCGATGGATGTTGAGACCCCATCAGGGGGCAGAGACAGGGCAGAGCGTTTGTACCAGGGAAGAGCAGAAGAATCCATCAAGGCAGTTGAGCAGACCTGTACCTAGGGGGTTGTGCCCCCTTCACTGGAACGTTGGCCTTGGAAGGCCTAGGACATCATCCAGGAGGTTCATGACATCATCCTTGCTTCATGGACGTTTTGGCAGACAGACAAGGCAGTTTGGCACATGTGGCAGATTAGAGAAGCCCAAGGAGGGCTAACGTTTTACTCCAGGAGGCTGCATTTGCCCTAGAAAGGGCTAACGTCACCCTAGAAGGGGCATGACGTCTTGCTTTAGCTTGATTAGGGTTTTAGTTTATGACATTTTAATGTAAAATGGTATTATTGTGTATTTTGGCCTTGTCGACCTTTTGATGACCTAAAATTTAATTAAGGTCATTTGTACTGTATAAGTAAGAGAGAAAAACTCTCTTTTTATCATCATCTTTCACTCACTCATTAGTGAGGTCTGAAATTTGCGCCCTATTCTAGGGTTTTGGCTGAAATTGTGAGGCGCACTTGTTGAAGGAAGACTTTTTTAGAATTTTGGCATTTCTTCTTGGTGGAAGGTTTACAACTAGGGTTTGGCTACTTGAATGAATGGTTTATGTAAGCGAATTTCTGCAACACTTATTGATTGAATGGTTATAGTATTATTTACTTGCATTTGTTATTATAATTTTCTGAATTAAAACCCTAGGTGACAAGCACATGCTTAGGTCATTGTCTCATGTCCCTACCAAGTTAAGAGCTATTTTGATTTGCTGAAGTGAGATAGAGCCTTGCCATAGCAACACTCTAATCCTACTTCCCTGGCTAGCCGCTTTTTCCTTGTCATTGAGCTAAGAAGGAGGAAAACGCATCAAGGCCTAGGGTTTCTACACCTTGATGAGCCGTTTTTCCCTAGGGTTTGTTAGATGAAGCCTTGCCATAGCAACACTTCACCTTTTAACTCTCTTGTCTTTAGCCCTATAACTTCTTGCTTAAGCTAGCCGATTTCATCTTGCCAATAAGCTAAAGGAGGAGGAGAAAGCACCAAGGCCTAAAGAGAGTTCTACACCTTAGTGAGCCTTTCTCCCCTAGGGTTTCATTGTTGAGGCCTTGCTTTAGCAACACCTCAACATTTAACCCTATTTTATTTGGTGTTTTCATTATCATTTAGTCCTTCAACCTTTCCAGCCTCTTTTGACTACATTTTCCCTAGTAGCGCACTGGTCTAAGACCTCTTGTATTGAGTAACTTGATCACAAACAAATTTCTAAACTTTGAAACAATCTTTAACTCTTACTAACCTAGCCTAGGCTAATCCTACTAACCCTATTGTTGTTTTCACCTTTCTATGTTATAAACACCCTTATGCAACATTCGTTTTACCTTTAAAGCAATTGAATGATTGGTTAAGGCATCGTTCCTAAAGTGTTGATATTGTTATATTGATTGCCAAAGTTTCTTTAGCATTTATTGTGAAGTGATATTGTAATCATTGCCATCATATAAACATTGATTTGCTTCATCAATACTATTGCTCAATTGCTTATTATCAGAAAGTCATCGATTATATGAAGTACTAACCAACAAAACGGTTGCACATGTATAGTTGCTTTGTCGCTTTGTCTCGGGAAGGTACGCTTCTTGGTTACTACTTCAAGTTATCTTTTATCTTTATTGGCTATTAGATTGGGACTTTTTGCTCGGTGGTGACTTGTGAGGTGGACTTTATCACTTAGCTCTTAAGACTTTTGCCTTCTCAAAACCCAGATCACCGGGGGCGTCTCCCCTAGACCTTACCTCCCTAAACAGAAGAGCTATCCCATTCTTGTGGCAGTGGTGGGATTGGTTCAGTTACGCCAGGTTGACCTCCTTTCATCCGTCTTTTACCTTAACTACAAATTGTGCGATAACAGCCCTGATGACTTCATTACACGGCAGGGTGGATGTAGAGGACAAATCAATGAGATTGACTCCTTGATGCTCATTTTATTTTCAATGTCCGTTGCCCATTTTTAATTTTCAATTGTAACTTTAGTCTTGACTCTAGATATCGATGACCTCATATTGAGTTTTTGACTCATCACTTCGCTACTATTTTGAGTTTGAGTAATTTCAATTTACTATTTCAGACTTTCATATTTATTATTTTTCTTAATACCAATTTAATAATTAGATTCTAGAATGAATGATGATACAATATTTGCTATATTTGTCTATCTGAGTGTTTAAATCAATGTATACGATATTTTACTATATCTGTTTCATTTTATGATTTATGAATCAACGTATTTCATTACTGAATCATAAATAAAAGATAGTGTTTATTATTTATATCATTTACAATTTAGTTTAATTACTAGTTTATTGTTTACTATTTAGTATTTTACTATTTACATTTCACAATGATGAATTTACATGGGCTGAATTGTTATTGTTGGGATTTTTTATCATTTAATATTTTATACTTTTAATAATTTTAGAGCGGGGACGGCGTCCCATTAATTTCCCAAAATTTGGGGTGCTCCCTAAGTGATCTCCTTGTCTCGTCTCTCCCGGCTCCGATGCATCCCCATCGAGGAGACTTGGTGGAACATTGATATTATAGGCTAGAATAGTGTAGGTATAATGAAATGTATCAACTGGCTATAAGTGGGTTACTTAAGAATTAATACCTGACATGTATTTATAAAAATGTGTGGATTGTTCTTTTCATTCATATCATTCATCTCTTATCTTTATTGGAAATATTTCTCTAAAATATGTGTTATTTGGTATAACCTACACTTGTGTTTCCTAAGCTTTCCATCATGACACAGCTATTTTCAAACCACTCACAGACATCTTACCATAACAAAAAACAATTGCCTTTATCATGTATCTGTAACCTATCTAAATTTTCAAATGAAGGCCCAACAATTACTTTCATTTGTGGTAGTAATTGACAAAGATTCCATAATCTTTCTATGTATATCCTACCCTCCATGCCTACTTAAGA
Organism: Picea sitchensis; assembly: GCA_010110895.2. Taxonomy (NCBI): domain Eukaryota; kingdom Viridiplantae; phylum Streptophyta; class Pinopsida; order Pinales; family Pinaceae; genus Picea; species Picea sitchensis. Next base: position 21,940 of record SNQJ01S0254259.1, read on the forward strand.
TTCAAGAATCCAGAATTCAACATTCCTAGAAAATGCTAAACATACATTTTGATGTTACTTGCATGACTTTCTATCAACAAGTAGGTTCTGGGTATTTCCAAAAGCTCAAATTCCAAATTCGTATAATGAATATCCCTCTCAACCAATACAGGAAGGTTATCTTTACTTTCCATGTACTTTGGAATAGAACTCTTGAATCTTCATTTATGAACTACCTTCTATAATGAAAATTGATTTTGAATAACAATTATGTTCTCCTTCAAAACTGACAAAAAAGCAACTAACTTTACAGGAGAAACTAGATGCTTACATTTGAATGGCTGACTGCAGTAAGGGCAAAGTTGTGGCCCATCTTTTATAGCAGACCTGAAAATTGTGGTATGCTTGAAATCATGACAGTACTAATCCTAAATCTGACAAGAGCCAACAGAAATAAAATGAAAGAAAATAGTAATCAGTGGGACAACTTACTCAAAAACTTGAAATCCATTTCCACAGTTTGGGCACTGCATTGTTTATTGGAAATCGCAAGAAAAAAGTTAATACTTTGTTCTTTGGCAATATAATTTAAAATTTGCAATTAATTTTAAACAAATATAGCTATCTAAACAACAATTCAATTTTAGAAGAAAACCTCGAGTCCAGTATCTCTCCATATGTTGTAACCAGGAAATGAAAGAAGATATTACAATACTCCTATGGACCAAAAGCAGTCAGTGGGACTGTTAAAAGAAAGAGAATGATAAGGGAAAGTGCATAATGAATCTCTAACCAAGGTGAAGCTCTACAACAAAAATACAATAATAAGGAGCTAACATGCATAATCCATACATGCAGAGACTATAATGTAAAATGGCAGATGGTAGTTCTACCACTATAAATATTTTTGAACTAATGAACAAATGTAAAGATTGGTTTATAAATGCATTATAAAGAACCATTTGGACATGTTCATATTCTTGTTTAGGTTCCAAGAATTTATCAGCTTTGACTTAGCAGACCCGCCAACAATACCCTGGTCCCTCCATCTCCATTTCTTTGGCTGTATATAGTACCCAGATAATTATTTTGGCTTCAAGAATCACAAAACTATGGTTGGAACACACAAAAAATGCATGAACTATCAGACCAAAACTTAAAAAATATTTTAAGATGTATAGGAAATGAGGGTGCACACATTTACACATAAAGGTGTTCATGAAGAGAGCAAGGCATCTTTGGCTGTGATATCAGAAGAAAGTGGAGAGGGAGCTCCCCAATCCTGATATAGGCAGAAAGTGGAGAGGGAGCTCCCCAATCCTGATATAGGCAGGCTCCCTGAATCCTGATATAGGCAGTAGTAACAACCTCTAACCGCATAGTAAAAGGGGCCTAAAAATGAGATGCATCTTCATCTCAAGCTCCTACAAGTAACACGTCTAGAAAATCCTGTCTAGCCACAGGATATGATGGTCGGTCTCTACCGGAATCTACTGGAGCCCACCCAAAACTAACCTAGGGGTATCTTGAGTAAATGCATCCAATGTCTCTATGTATGGGGGATGGGAAATGATGTCATCGCACAACTCCAAGAAGTGCTCCAATAGAAATCCATCTTCAATCCTAGGCTCTCTAATAGTGTGGTCCAAGTAACATGGATGTACAATATGTAGATATCCTCTCTAGTGACTTGATTCAAGTCCTATTTAGTTGACAAGATTTGGTCTTTTGCACCTAAAGAGTACCTGAAAGGGGTAGAAAATCTAGAGAGATGGCCACCAACTGGAGAAGTTGAGATGCCTCTGAGTACCAAATGTAGGCACATCCTGTAGGGCAAGTCCAGGTAATGACCTTGGAAGTGCAAAGTGCTAAGAAGGGGTATCGAGTTCTCCCAGATGTAGAAGCCCCATAAGTCCAAACTCTATGTAGAAAAGAGACCAATCAAAAACTGACCTCAAGGCAAAAAGGATGGGCTCCACTCTTTGCCTTGATAATGGGTTGATGTCCCATCTGCTTGCATCGAATGTTGCAACTACGAAGAAGGGTTTGGAATCCATGGGGCCCAACCCAATCTATCTATAGCAAACTCAGACCCAAGATCTCCAAACCATAGAGGACCGTGGGCTAGATGATCATGTCCAAAATATGCATCTTGGACGAGATGTCCTAAAACTAAGTCTAGAAGCACTATCACTCTAGGAGGG